>JAQIWQ010000561.1:0-15484 GCA_034695825.1 Folsomia inoculata
AACAAGAAAATGAAGAAGAAATCAATTTACCTGACGAGAAATATAAATACTCTCCAATTCTCTGGTAAGTTCATTTTTTCGTTCATTTAAAACATTTTGGTAGAATGTAAATGCTTCAGAAATCTAAAAACAAGAAATTAGTATATATATGTTTTCATTTCTATAACAATGTTATCTGAAAAGTTATAATGTTGATACTTACCTCTGTCTGTGCTTTTGCATATTGATTCTGCAGTCTAAAGTTTGCAGCCTCAAACGACTTTAACACTTCATGTAGATCCATTGAACGTAGTCGAAACTGTAAAAATATAGATTATTACTTCCTTTTCTTTGAATATATCTATTTTACTACGATATTAAAAAACAATAACTCCCACCTCATGTACATATTGTGCTAAATTCTTGACGTAATTAGATTCGCAGTCGGACAATACTTCAAGTTCGTGATGTGATTTAGGATGTTCTGCATCAATGCACTCGATACAAGTTGGAATCGCACAAGTTCTGCAATAAAACTGCAAAGTTTCATCCGTGTGCTGAGTGCAAGGTACGTGTGTAGTTTTAACAACCGGCTCTGGATACGTCTGAATAATAACAAAATGCATGAAATTCTACAATTCGATTTCTAAAATTTCATACATTCACCCACCCACCAACATACCTCATTGCCATTGAAAATCAGCCGATGACCTTCGAAACAGTGCATAAACTGATGAGCCATAACGCAATTTGAGCACAAATAATTAGAACAATCGAAGCACCGAGCGACAGCCATAGAATCCCCTGACTTGCATCCTGTGCACTTGTTTCCATTTTCATCCTCACCAATTTGAGCCCCTTCAATCAAGTTACATACTCCATAATCTGGAAGCAATCCTGCTACACCCTACAGAAAACATGTAGAAATTATTATCATGACACAATGACACTAGTACACATCATCACCAACCAAACCCACCCACCTGTGCACTCAATTGACACTCCATCCGGCAAGTGGGGCAAGTGATATGATCTCCCCTATTACTATTATCTTCAAAACTCTTTTCAAGACATTCTTCACAAAAAGTGTGAAGACATGGAAGAACTTTAGGATTTTGGAACGTTTCATCGCAAACTTTGCATTTGATTGCTCCTCCTCCAAGTCTCAATATTGGGGGAGGAGATAAGGGGCGACTAGAATTATTAGAAGTGGAATCCCCACTGGCCCCACTCCCACTCCCAACACTCGGTGGTCCTCCTGTTGACATGGATTTAGTAGTGATGGATGATTAAAAGAGATGAAAGGAAGACAAGAGATGACGACGAGGAGAGGACCGACCTGGGATGAGAGGAGAGAGAAAGTGGATGGAGAAGAGGAAGAGGAAGCGAATTTCGTCGTCTCGTGCACTTACAGAAAACAGAGCCCTAGTCTTAACTGTGCATTCCCTTTATTATTACACCACATCATATCATCATACATTACAACCACCACTACTACTACCACACCACCAACAAGAAATAAGAAGGGAAGCTTGTGCACAGCAAGGGAAGATTATGTAAGTTGTTACTTCATATGCATTTTAGATTGTACAACCTCTAGTCGGTCGGAATCCTGTGGGGAAGGAAGCTGTCAAATGCACAATCCTCGCTCTCTCTCTCAATTTGAGACTACTTGCTATAACTAAAAGATACCTTTTTGCTCTCTATTCATCTACCCTTACAGCACCCTCTTAGAAATATGCTCCTCCTATTTCTACTTACCCTCTACTCAGGAAGGCACTTTTTCTTCCCCCACCAGGTGGGGTCAAGATGACATCCACATCAGACACCCCACCCCTACTATTCTGAAAAACCATAAGGATCAATTTACCCCAAGGGATGGTAAAACATACTTTGCATCAAAGGCATTGCAGTTTGCACAATAATGTTGGCATACATGGAAATTCCATGATGGAAATATGATACACACGCTGACAAAAAGATGATAGAAAGTCTAGTGCCGAGTAGTAGTGACTTCAGAAGGAATAAAATCCAATGAACCTGCTTCATCATTTTCATATGAATGGTTATATTAAGTTGACTAATCATGTCATGTCACTCCTATTATTTCTCATTCATACGAGAAATGATCAATTATAGCACAATTTAAGTCAAAGATTATTCATTTTTAACTTTTTAAGATGATTTCAATGTCAATTTGTCCTAAAAGTATGAAAGGGGCAATGCCAACTTACAATTTCATTTGCATTTTTGCATAGATGAAACCCGTGCCGTGGATGCAAACTAGGGTGATGTACACTACAGACAGACGGTGGAGTGTAAAAAATGAATGAGAGTCAATGAGAGAGGAAAGAGTGTTCTACAATGTAATAAATTATAACCATGTTGTTGGGCGGCCCCTAACCAGGGTTATTACTCATCATTATAACACCATCATTTGAAATCCTGATTGAAAGGGAGGAAGGATGAATGCGGGGGAGGACAATACAGAGGAACAGGAGGACATTCAATTTCTTCATGACCTGGAGGAAGCAAAAAGACAAAGTTTATCATCTTTTAATTCTGAATGTAGTAAAAGATGGCTATGGTCAACTGATACAGGTTAGTAGTATTACTTTTAGTCATAATATTTTCAATACTTTCAATTGTGTTCATTCATTTAAGTCATTGATATTTGATACCTCAATTGAGAACTCTATAATCTCTCTTTTTATGAGCTCCAGCAGTCCAAACAGACCCCATTACGCGATTTATTAGTGTCATTTCATTGCCAAGTGTTTACACTAAAGTGTAATTCGAGTAGTTTCTTCTTAAGTAAACATATAATCGTCTGGTATATAGTATAGCAAATTTGTTTTCTTGAATTCATATTCAATCACTGATTTACGGACAACACATGTTCCATTGTTTATGTTGTCGTTTTTTTAACGTAAAGTGAAAATAATGGCGTTGCCGTTTTATTTTAGGTCCATTTTCTACCCCGTCGTCTATGGCTTCGTCACAATATACTCCTCCACCCCCTCCATCTACTACCCTTCAACTTCAAACACCAAGACCAATTGGATTTGTTGCACCACAATGTTTCAGAGTTTTAGCTGCCAACAATGGAGTTGCCACTTCCGCAAACAGTGAACATATCCCTGCCCTTCTCTTTTCTGGTCATGGACATTGTTACAATAGGTCACCTGAAACACAAGCCCAACAAGGTGGCATTATCAATAAAAGTCAGTCATTTCCATTTGGAGAACAAAACAGGATCAATAGTGTAGGAAATAATGTGGTCCCATCCTACGGGATTTATCCACCCATTATCAACAATAATATCACACCTTTGAACAGCACTTCAACCTTCAACCAGAACCATTTGCACCAGAATCGACAACAGCAGCTGCCTTTTATGAAAACAAATAGCTTGGGCTTTAATTTTAGTGCCTTCCAACCAGGACAAATAAGTTTACCTCAGCCATACCTTCCTCCTCCAATTTCTTTGAATGACAAGCGCAACAGTTTAACGAGTTCTAAGTTAGTGGAGCTACCATCGGTACAAAAGTTTGATAGTCCTCGACCTGGGAGTTTGTATAAAAACTTGGCAGAAGACCTCATTGATTTAGGACAGGATGATGGACGAAATGTGTTGGAAACTTTTGATCCTTTGTTTGACAAACCCCCCAGCAAGGAAGAGGTGCCCCAAACGGTTCCTGAATTGCTCCCAACTTATCCTAAGCTTTCAATATTAGAAGCTAATAATAAATCACCTCAGCGAGATAGCAGCGTCGTACCGGAACAGGAAGTTGAAGCCGGAACGAGTGGAACAAGCAGTATTATTTCGTCTAATTATGGTTGGAAATCTGATATTTCCTTGTATCCCAGTCTACAACCCGATCCGTCATATGGGTTTGAGACGCTTCAATCACGGATGGGATCGGAGGCTGGGGACCCTTCAATTCTTTATGACGCTTACAATCAGTTCGAGTACCTTTATCAAGTTTCCATTTCTTCGGAAACGTCCAGTTTTTATTGGCATCCTAATGATGCTTCGCCGTATTCTAATGGTGTACCTCCATCCCCATCCAGACCCTCTGAATATGTTTCTTCACAGTCGGTTCGGATGGCAAAAGCCAGAAGACGTTCTAGTGATAATGTAAAGTTCTAACGAATATGTGCCCTCTCCCTATCCTTTGATCTCTAGAATAATTTTGAATCACTTTATTTTCACAGATAAAAGGGAGATGTAGAAGCAGATTATATGAAGATATTACCAGTTTAAAAAAAATCGCTCAAAATGACGGGGAACTAATTGCATTTGTGGATATGCTCCAACGCTTAAAACGTATGTATTTTTTATCCGCTAACATGTCACTTGTATTTTATATGACAAACAAAGATGTTGATGTTACTTATGTTTGCAAATCAATGTAGTGTCCGTAAGAATGGCTCGCGCCGCAGACAGATATTCCTACATCAGGTCACCTACAGCTCCTACACAGTGTTGGTCAGAAGGTCTGAGCTTGAAAATCGTTGTGTGGAATGAAAACTTCACAACTGAACCCGTTACATTTACTTGTGATGTCGTAACAGCTCTGGTGGAAGTGGTTATTGAACAGGCTCTGTCTAAAATGTTGATAGAAGGATCAGAGAGGACCGGTTTAAAATATGTCTTCCGTGTGAAGGGTTTTGACGAATACCTTGATTCAAGTCACTTTCTCATTGACTACCGATATGTTCAAGAATGCATCAAGTTTGACGAGGACGTCAGATTGGTTTTGGTCAACAAATCTTCATTGACGAAAGGAGTTTTGGCACGCCCAGTAAGCATCTCAGTTGCTGCTTTTATCGCCCTTGCTAAAGTATGATTTCATTTTGTATTAATTAATTGTTATTTCAGCAAGTGGACGAATCAGTTGAGACAACTATCCTCCCAGAAGAAATCATGCCCACATGTAACTCAAAAGTTATAACGTTCACAGAAATTGCCAAATTCTTGGAAGTAATAGATCGAGAATCTGAGAAACTGATTGAGAAGGTTAACGATTGTGTAACGACTGGTACTATTGTTAACCCTACACCCTTGATGCAAACGGTGAAAGGAATATGTGTGCTTCTTGGAGAAGTACAAACTGTAGAAATTCGCAGAACCTTACAAGCTTTTTTCATAGCTTGTGACAATTTGAATGTCGAAGTTCAAAAATTGAGTGCAGGTCAACCGTCAGGATCATGCCGTCGAACAGTTATTGGCAGTGATTTTGGTTCCCATCATTCATACGTACAAATAGTAAAGGAAGAAAAGTTGCCATTAGAGGCTCAAAAGGAATCCGTCCTTCGTACCAAAGAAAATGTGATAGACTCAGTTAGAATGTTGGTTGAAATGTATTCCAAGTCGTTTCCAGTAAGTTTCAAAATGAACTCTCCGTTGGAGTCGTCACTGTCTGGATCATATACTGGTAAGAAGCGATTTTATTATTCGATTTAAATTGTTACAGGGTGGTAGATTTTGTATTTTATTGAACTTTAGGTCCCAAAACAATGTCAGAAATGTTGGATCCATTTTTAATTCGTATTAGTTCATTGGTACGTAATTTATGTTTATTTACGGTGGGATGTTAGCCATTCCTAAAATATGCGTTGATTACAATTTTACGAACCTAAAAATTCATTGGTCCACTACTATAGCATCGAGCAAAGTCTGAATGGTGTTCCATGTATTTGGACTTCTTTGTTGCTGTTGAAGTTTATCATGGAACTCGCCTCATGGGGAAGCAAACGTCTCCCATCGCCACTTTGACTAATATGGACGACCACGACCATTTATTTTTTAATACTGTGATATTCGACGTGTGGGTAGATTTTGAGCATTTACCAATTTGCATTATCCCTAGAGAATGTAGGTTGGTATTCACTATTTATGGGAGACGAATGCCTGAAAACGGGGAAACACATGAAATAACAGAGTTGGGATGGGCAAGTATTCAATGTTTTGATTTTCAAGGGTAAGAAATTTTTCTTGATTGTTTAATTTTTGCCTTTCTGTACAATTTCAATGTTTATTGTTTTTATAGTTTCCTTATTAGAGGAAATCAACTTTTACCACTGTGGCCAGTAGGGATGCCTCAAAAGCGACTAGGACCTGCCCCAAATTCTGCATTTTCTTACGATCTCAACGTTCCATTAATAAGTAATTTAATTATATATACAGACAGTTGAAACGGGGTGCATTTAATTTCATGATTGTTTTAAATTTCAGCAATCGAATTTCCAGATTTCGGGCTAAATCTGAAGTTCCCTGACATTCCTTCATCAAATCATGTAACTCGGGATTTCCAGTCATTGGATTGCAACACTCAGCTTCAACTGAAAGATATTATTGAGACAACAACATTTACAAAATTTCCTGCCGAGGACAGAGAAGTTTTATGGGAGAAGAGGCACTACTTACACAACTATCCCACAGCCCTTGCTAAAGTTCTTTTATCAGCTCAATTTTGGGATTTTGCAAGTTTAAGTGAGCTCCACAAAATGATGGAAAAGTGGGCTCCTTTAGCACCTCTAGAATCTTTTCAGCTTCTTCTTCCATGGTATGTCATTCCAATTTAATAATATTTCCAATAATGTCAATGAAATTATTTCATGTATACGCCTTGAAAGATGGTTCCTAATTTGGTTATGCCTTATAGTTTTCCTGATGCTAAAGTGAGGCAGACAGCAATCAAGTGGATTGGTGAGATGGCGGATGAAGATTTGATCACTGTGCTCCCTCAATTGGTGGAAGCCCTATCCTATGAAACGTTTGATCTGTCTCCTTTGGCCGAATTTCTATTGAGAAAATCCTTGTTTCGATTTGAGATAGCGCATTCCTTATTCTGGAACTTGGTCTCTGAAGTGGGATTAGGGAAATGGGGTGTAGAATCGGAAGTTTTCACGGTGCAATTCATCCACCCGTGCCAGTCGGATGATGATACAGACCCAAGAAGGAGACGATTAGAGCTTATGAGAAATTCCTTGATGACTATTGCTTACCATAAATGGAGGTCTGCTCTCATTTCCGAATTTAAGCTAATGCAGGTAATATATTATTTCAGTTTATGATATGACGCATGTTGCAACATAATCATAATCGTTATTTGCAATATTTCTATACAACAAGCCTGCTGTTGCTTGCTTATATAGATTCATTTTTGTTACATTCAAGGTTTATTTTCGCTAATTTATCAACATTGATCTGCCTGCTGATATGTTGCTTGTAAACATTGGTGATAGATTCCAACCCTGCTGCATTATTGCTAATTTATCACTCAGGTATTACACACCTTTCTTTCCCTTTTTCACTACTATTATTACTTGGATCTTTATTATTACCATTACTATTTCAATGTTGCCTGCAAAGGAACTGACTTATCTGATGGGAATTTGTCAATTTTCCATTCAAATTATTCACATAGTAAGCTACTTTTGAACGACCCTATGAATTTGAAACCAGCGGTTTTGCTGTCGGCTTACAAATTTTATTTTACTGTATTTCTATTTTTGTGCAACAATTCGTAATTCCAATTCTAATATTTTGTCCAATGTACAGGGACTGTGTGACGTGACCCACTTGGTGAAATTATCGCAACCATCTCAAAGAAGTTCCGTTATGTTGCAAGAATTGAAACGTATGGATATTCAACTCTTTGGGGGGAGCACAGTTTATTCCCTCCCCCTTTCTCCGACATACATCGTAACATCACTGGACGTGGACACTTGCATTTGTTACAATTCCGCTTCGGTACCTCTCAAAATCAATTTCAAAAGTGCACTTCCAGAGGGTGGGATTATTCCAGTTTTGTTTAAGGTATTTTTTAATCTTAGTTAACTGGTTCATCAATTACTTGAAATACAGTTAATCATGTTTTCCTGTTATTTTTTTTAGCAAGGGGATGATATACGACAAGATATGCTGACAATCCAAGTTATTCGAATGATAGAAACATGGTGGCTGAAAGAGGGACTTGACCTAAGAGTTGTTACATTTACTTGTGTTCCAACAGGTTTTAAACAAGGTAATTTCAACCGCACAGAATTATTCACAATAACGATTTGACTTAAAAATTTGAATGTTTGCAGGTGTTGTTGAAATAGTGTCCAATGCGGAAACATTGTGCAAAATCCAGGCGGATTACGGAGTAACTGGAGCGTTCAGAAATCGTGAGTCTGACGTTATTAACGTTGATAGATTTAAAATTTGACTAGTAAATTTAATACTATATATTCAGATTTAATATCGAAAGTGACAAGTTAATAAGAACAATGATTTGTTTGTCTTTATTTCATTATTTACAAAAAATATATTTTATTCTGCCATTATTAATGTTTAATATTTGCTTACAGGTCCAATTTCGGAATGGCTAGCGAAAATGAATCCTTCGACACTAGATTATCGTCGAGCAGTCGAGAATTTTACTCGCTCATGTGCTGCATACTGTGTTTTGACATACGTTCTGGGAATCTGTGATCGACATAATGACAACATTATGTTGACTACGAAAGGCCACTTGTTCCATATTGACTTTGGAAAGTTTCTTGGAGATGCGCAAATGTTTGGAAGTTTCAAACGAGATAGAGCACCATTTGTGCTCACATCAGATATGTTGTTTGTTATCAACGAAGGGGAGAAAGTATCGCAACGATTCCACAGATTTGTCGAGTTATGCTGCCAGGCTTTCCGCATCGTCAGACAAAATGGAGATGTGTTAATGAATCTTTTTGCAATGATGGCAACCGCTGGTAAGGTGAATTGCGGACTGCAAATATTAACCTATTTATTTTGAGTTTGCTATGGTCATCTTTTAACTTTTTGTTGTATTTATTGATCTGTGCAGGAATTCCTGGAGTGGACATTAAATCTGTTGCTTACATCCAGAATGCACTGCTGCCAGATTGTTCAAATGTTGAGGCGGCTGCGAGATTTACCAGATTCATTGAGGACTCGTCAAAGTTCGTAAATCATTCAATTAATTGAATATTTTGAAATTGTGGTACTAATCGATTTTTAATTGTATAGAAATTGGTTCACTTCAGTGAATTTCTTCATCCACAGCCTTGCACAGTTAAGATTTGCGTCGGACAGTACCGACAATCCTGCAACGCTTTCTTTCATGCCGAAAATGTACAATATCGACACAGAGGGTCGAATAGAGTTTGTAACAATCATGGGTTTTCAAAAGAAGTACGACCCAGAAAAGTACTACTCCTATTCTGTTAAGGTGGGTTATTTGTTTTTCAGATACGAAGGAGGCAAAATTTGTGAAATGTTATTAATAGAAATTTATATTGAAAACAGGTCAAAAGAAAAGATAGCAATCAGCCATCTATTGTCAACAGAACATACAAACAGTTCCTTGAGCTGTACAGTAAACTATGTATGAATTTCCCAATGGCAATTCGTTCTCTAACTGTGCTCCCGAGAAGTTCAGGCATTGGAAGATCCAATGTGAAACAAGTGGCTGAAAAAAGGACAGCGCTTTTGGAATCTTTTCTCGAGTCTCTATTTTGTTTAGCGGATGAGATTGCTCATTCTGATCTGGTTTACACTTTTTTCCATCCACTACTTAAAGATGAAGATTATCACGTAGAAGAAGCAGAACTAGCTGTATTAGCAGGTAACTGCACATTGCAAATTTTATCAAAAGTGACGTTTTGTAATAAAATATATTTAATTGACAGCTGAGAATTCACTTAGTCCTGTTAAAATCCACGGTCGAATCAAAACATGTATTCAGTACTCGAAAGGAGCTCTGCTAGTGTTAGTTCTTCACGCCTTCGACTTGTCGTGCCCAAATGGCCAACCACCATCTCCTTATGTCAAAAGCTACTTACAGCCAGATGTTTCGCGACTTACGAAACGAAAGACACGTGTAATAAAACGTTCGCAGCATCCTACTTTTATGGAAATGGTAAATGTGTACGAGTATGATTTAAATTTGCATCTTGTTCAGCTTTTTATTTAATGAATTTTTTTTGCATTATAGATTGAGTACAGATTGCCATTGGAAGTTGTGATGAAAAGGACGCTTCAACTATCTGTATGGCACCATGACCCTTTGCAAGAAAACAGTTTTTTAGGTGGTATATCCATAATCTTAAAAGGATTTCCACTGGAAAAAGAAACTACAGAAACATACACTCTTGGAAACTTAACAATCACGCCTTAAATGCAGTCCTCGCTATGCTTTTCCACAACCACTTTTAATTTACGTCTATAGTATTCGCATGCATCAGCCAACGTGCCGATGAAAAAGTACCAATGTTATGTTCCGCAACGAGAAAGTAATAAATGATATTTTTAGATATTCGCATAAATGATATAAAAAAGTATTTCAGTTAAAATCATTATTCCGAAAATAAATGTAGCGAGGTTTATTAAAAAATAGACAAGTCAATGTTTATCGCTTTTTATAACAAACTATATAGCAGATTTCGATAAGGTATTTATGTAATTGGCATGATAAAGACTAATATTGCAAATATATGGTTAAAGCACTGGCAACAATTTCCACAGGAAATCAGTTTACTTAAGTAGACGAGAATCGGATAAAAGTTCCGGACATCGCTAAAAAAAATTAATATTTGATTAGAGATCTCTGAGATTAGGGATTATCTCGGATGCTTACCTCCAAGAATTTTTTCACTTGATCCACTGCAGCATCCAAAAATATGGATTTGAGGTTTTCATCAATCACAGACTCAGAAGATAGCCATTCAATGACTGTTTGGTTGTCTTCCCATACGGCCATAGCACCTTTATCTTCCATAAACCAACGACGCAACATCGCTTCCGCAGGTCCAAAGCCAATAGCTGGTCGAACATTTAAAATCGTCGTGATCACAGTATTCTCCATGAGTCGTCTTCGAAGTCGCCAGTACAATGTGGTACGAGCTGTGAACGGCAAGAATTAATACTTTGAACTAAGTGGACATGAACCAAGCATATAATGTCCGATGACTTACCTGTACGCCATGGGACAATATCCTACACAGATCAAACGAATAATCAGTATTTTCACAGTAATACACTCAATTAGAAGGAAATGATTAGCTACCTGAATCACACCCTTTTCTAACATACGCTCCGGGGTGTCGTGTAAATCAGCAAATTGGATAGCAACTTGTTGATATATTGGACGCAAAAATTGTTCTTGTTCATGAATTTTCTTCTCAATTGCTGTTCTTAGATCTGGTTTCTCAGTAGCAGCTATTTGGGACCGGAGGTCAATAAGATCAGGCTCCAATCTAAATAAAATCCGATTCAATGTTAGTTAAGTATTATTTTTGTATGCAAATTTTCATGCTAAAGAAAGATACATAAATAAGAATTACACAAATGAGTACAACTAACCTGTGCATGACCTTGGTCAAGTCCTTCATCCTAAATTTAATTTCCACTACTCCTTCAGGTTCCAAAATACCACCCCGAGCATCAGTGTCAGCTAGACAGATCGAAAAAGAGAGAATATGACGTTAGTTGAATAGATTACTGCCAGTACTATCTTTTGTTTGAACTGAAAATAAAATTCTACTCACCATACATTTCCATGTGGCGTTGGTTGATTGTGGGATCAATGACGACCCAGGCACCACCACGAAGCTCACCAAAGGGAGGAATGTAAACTAGAATTGGTTGATTATATTCTCGAAGGTGGTCCACAATGTAGGAACCAAACTTAAGGACTTGCTCATACATGTCTATAATAGACAGAAAATGTATAACTTGGTTAGTAGTGATTAGGCAAACAAAATAAAAATTGTGCTTTCATTAACCTTTCATTCCTCCAGAGAAACCCCTCCAATTTGCGAAAATAATTAGAGGAAGTTCTTCTTTGCCAAAATCCTTAATGGCTTGAGCAGTTTTGTACGCAGAGTCAGGGAACCACACTTGTCCAGCTTGTGACACCGTCTGAAATTCCACATTAGAAGACAGAAATGACGTCATGTTGTAATAAAATCTTTAAAAAAGCACTAGAACAATTCCTACCTTAGCTTCAGAGTCTAAATTTGCAGGATCTGCAGGAAGATTAAGCTCCACTGTTCTCGTTTCAACGGCAATAACTCCAACAGGAATTCCACCAAGGCGTGCCCTTCCAGTCACTACCGTTTGACCCCACGGCTTCAATATTTCTTCAAAACTTCCATAGTCAAAGAATCCACTTTCCCATTCATTTGGATTGCCTATGGAATAGAATAACGATTCATACAAAGTCAGAAAAACATACGAATTAATGAGAGTACGCGACATACTTGGACTTGGACGCCCAGCCAGTAGCCAACGTGGATCGTATGGGGCTTTGGTTGGATAGTATCCAATTTCTCGATTTACAGAATCCACAGGGATAAGTATTGGCAGGGGACCTCCCTTACTGGCAGGAATGTAGGATAACCATTTGAGCATTGTGTAAATTCCTTCCATGTCATGTCGATCCGTTTTATGTGACACCCCATTGTTGTACATAATTTGAATACCTCCCAGTTGATTATTAGATGTGTATACTTCTCTTCCTAGTAGCTTATTCAGAGCACCATAACCAGTCAAAATGATGTGTGAATTTTCAATTTGTACAACACGCTGCCCCAGCCGTGCAAGATAGGCACCAATTCCAATAGCGCGACAAGTGACCATTGTCATTGTAACTATTTCATCATAAGCTTGCGACGTCTCACTTGCAATCGTTCCAGCATATCGAAGATTCTCAACACCAATTCCATCATCCTTTCCAATGATTCCAGTAAGTTTGTAGCGAGATTCTCCTTCATCCTCAATATGTTGGACGCGAACAGAGTTGAGGTTGACGACTTTGGAGTAATCCTCTGCAATATGCAAAGATAGTGTTGACAATATGTAGACACTTTTCCCAATTAACATGGTAGTATAACAAAAATCATTATCATCTTATAACAGTTTCTTATAAGACGAGACTGATCTTTTTGTAGACATATTAATGAATAGTTTGTTTCAATAAAAATGTTACTTATATTTCATACCTGGGGTTAGGTACAAGTAGCGGTATCCTTTTTCTTTATCACTAGCATCTTCCCAAGCCACTCTGAATAATGGCTTGATTTCTTCAGCCAACCCAATACGTGCACCACTATTGGCAGCAATGTAAATTCTTGGAATACGTAGATTTCTTGATAGTTCTGAAGCTTTTTGGAAGAGTACGTCTTCTGGAACGCTGAAAGACCCAATGAGGTGTGTTATGTCATTGGAGATGACGATTACTTCTCGGCCTTTCAGAAATTCAGGAGTAAAAAATGTCATCTTCCATGCAACCATTCCGATATCATTTTCTCCTTCTGTCCTATTGTGTTCCACGAGTTGTCCATGACTATCTAAAACCAATTCAATGCATTGCAATACTTGAACGGGTATTTGAATATGTTCATGTGGACGCGAATCTGAATATTCCTTCCAAATTCTTTCCAGTACTTGTCTGAACATATCCGGAAAGTCGTAGACATATGTGGTTCCATTACTCTGTGCTTGAAATCGCTTCTGTTGAAGATAGTTCTTTGTCTTGTATGGCGTTGAGACTGGGTACATGTGAAGGGGTCCATGTTTAGAACCAAACGACTCAAATTTGATGAGTCCAGAGCTGGGATCATTAACTTCTTTGTAAAGATGAATGTTAAGATAGTAGCCACTTTCGTTACCAAGACACAATCGGATGGGGATAATCTTACTGTTGGGAGTTTGACGGATTGTCATTTTCAACTCAGCTTGAAGCACTCTCAATTTCCATAACCTGGGTCCGTAACGCATTACCATGTTTCGTACGCTTTCTTCAATCTTCCCAGGGTCCATAATTACAGTAGGGACGAAGTTTAGGAATATGTGGTTGCAGTCTGTTTTTGTGCTGTTGGGATGAGAAAATGCGATTTCTAATTCATCCATAGATTCCAATAATAGACGCTCCCCTTCATTTTGTAGATATTCGAATGAGGCTGGAAATAAATAGGAAAAGTAGATTAGCAAATGGGAAATTGTTCAAGTACCCTTTTATAAAGAGATGTGATTAACGTTTAACCTTTTACAATAACATGGGCCATTTTTGCCCCTCCCCCCCTTACATACCTTCTTTCGTGATGAGATCGGAGTGACGAATGATTGAGCGGACAAAAAATCGATAATCGGTCACGTCCTGTCCTTTTGGTACTTTCCCTTTTCCAAGGTATAAATGCATTTTTTGATTGGATGTTGGAAGTGCTTCCAAATCATACATTCGCATTCGATTTATCTCAAGTTGGAAAGCTAAAGCAGGCTCCAAATGTCGATAAATTCGATCTTCCACAAAATTATCTCTTGAACGATATGTAAAATATTTCGGAAATTGACGCCGATTGAGTACAAGAACTGTTACTCTTCGAATTCCTCGTTCTAAAAGTGTCTCACGGTTCTTGATTACAAAGGATCCAGATCTGTCGCTCAGAATGTTGTCATCAACCTCGGAATCCAATTTGATGGCGACATTGAGAATATGAATGGGCTCACTCGGTTTGAGGTCGTAATCACTGATATTGATGCCCATATCACTGAAACTGGAGCTAATGGAGCAGGAATGTCCTCGTTTACTCATACCATCATCATCCCCTCCGGTGGGAGAATCTGGTCTTGAATTGCTAAGGAATAGATCCATCAGATCATCGAAATAATTTTCAAAGTCCTCCATTTTGGTGAAAGCAAGCATAATTCCTGTCCTTTGACAATCATCCAGCTGCAGTGGAATCTCCCCAAGCTGCATTTCATCCAATGATGGTACGTGAGAGAGCATCTGGGAGCTGGCTTTGTTGTGGGGCATTCGGTTAGGATGAGAGGAAGGGAGGAGAAATTGGAATTGGACAATGCACATATTTGAGGGAAGTTCTTTATGTTCAAGGCATGTCAGTTCGTAGGATATGTAGGCTCTTCTGACGTAGACTTCAAGGGCTGCCATTCTCACGGCCTTATTAGGGTGATAGTAGAAGTCATGGAGAACATCAAAAATAGAGGTTTCCGACATGATTAATTTTTGCAAGTTTTCAGGGTGGAAATCGTGCCCATACATGTCGATAGCCGAGAGGAAAATGGACTCCATTTGATTATGTCGCAGTTCATACGCTGGTTGATGAGCTGCAATTAAAACTTGTCTTGCTCGAAGTGCAACACGAGAATTCTCAGAACGGTTGAGGGTGGTGAGTTCATTGAGAATCGGTGCCAATTCATCCGTCAGACCTATTTGGGATAAATATATGTAATTTATACTTCTGACAGGTGATACAATAACTTTGAAACATAAAAGGACAGAAGTTTTATGCTTCAGTATTTTGCAATCTTACAAAAGTAATTAAATCTAGTGGCAAAAGGGGAAAATTTATTTAAGTACAAGGAATCCTCACTATCAACTATTGGGAACCGTTAAAGGAAACGAAACAAGCGAAACCCAACAACACAAAACCTTCCACTAAAATGTAATTCAATGAGTAAAAAATACCGTGAATC
>JAQIWQ010000562.1:0-15484 GCA_034695825.1 Folsomia inoculata
TGATGTCTGATGGTAAGATTTAAAGATTAATCTTATTGATAAATCGAATTCTGTTATTAAATAATAAGATTTGATGGAAAAATTTGGTTTTCAGGGAATTATGCAGCACTTCGCGTCAAGTTTGCAGGTACCAAGAATTATTATTTGATTTGACAAATTGCTTATGTACAAATTGTTTTATTTTGTAGAGTCCTGGATCAACGAGAAAAACCGCAGACGGATCGGTACCATTAAAATTTAGTTGTATCAAGAATTATTATTTCATTTGGCAAATTACTTATGTATAAATTGTTTTATTTTGCAGTTAAAAGAGCAATTGGTGATTCCATGATGTTCCTATGCAGTGTTCAACCAGCTTAGCAGAGGTGTTTTTTGTGCAGATTTTCAGAAATCTCTCTCCACATTCTAAATATTCTACAACTACGCATCGCTCAATCATTGTTTTTGTTTATACCTTTTTACAAAGTTACCTTGTTCTCAACAACTCATCTCATCCATAGATTTAATTAGAAGTAACTACTGCACTATGTATGGTATTCATTATTCATCTTGGTATAAAAGATGTTCATACAAAGCATATTTAAGTACTTTTTTCGAAATATTCCTATTCTGCGAGATTAAATTGTTTATGTGATTTCATGGAATATGTCGTCGATATCATCTTATATATTACATGATTTGGCTTTATTATGATTGTGATTAATGGGATTTGTATTTCTTAAACGTTTTTGAATAAACTACCACCACAAAGAAAGCAGTCCCTCCTATGTTTATAGTAAAGCAAAAAGCAATTTGGATATTTTATGGTCCAAGCCTTCGAAGGAAGAAGATGACTTGAGGGAAGGGGAGAAAATGTAGCCAAGCCTAACAAGTCCGGTTTTGCAATATTTCATTCATGGAGTAGGGGAACTTTATTGCGAAATCTTTCATGCTCGAATTCATACATCTGTTGAGTTGTGGATGGCATTTGGACTTGTCTAGTTAATTTAGGAGTGCTATTTAGCTCTGCAAACCGACCGGAGACTTCAAAACATATGTATGGAAGGCAATGTATGGTAAATATGAGGGTCCGTACGAACAAAGACACAATTGGTTGGTGCAAAGTGCAAACGTTACCCTCTATGTTAACAAAAAACAAAACTATACATATTTTATCCTAGTTTTCGAAGCATGTTCCCACACCCTACTACATAATGTATTGTCCAATCTTCCTTCGCATGATGTTGTCCCCTTCTTTCAACGACGATGTCAGCAATTGGAGAGCATTCCTTCCCATTCCATATAAAAATGAAAATAAGGGAACGACTTATTGTTAGATTGAACACTTTTAAATTTAACGTTACCGTCCAAAAACACGAGGATTAGTATGGAGCAGAGCAAACTGATAGATGATGAGGGTTTGTGCTTGTGGTCTACAAAATCAGTTTTTAATTTAATGTCTGACTCACCCTTATTGAAGATTATAAAATCAAAGGCAGATAATTGAATTAGATAATCAAATAACTCGTTCTGTATTTTGCAAACGTACAAAACGCATGCAAAATATGGATGCAAGTTGTGAGAGACAAAGACTCTCGGCTTTCCCCTTCTAAATTCGCCAAGTTTGAATGATACGACGAAACCAAATCCACACCGAACTAAAAGAAAACTGACTGAAAATGCGATGAGGTTTGTTAATATTTTGATTTTGAAAATATTGAAATTTGAAACTTGCAAGTTGTAAAATTCGAGTAATCTTCAGCGGTGACTGGTCTGGAGTGAATTGGATTTTTTGGATAAATTGCAAAAAATCAAAAACTTGAAGTTGTTCAGTTTGTGATTTCGTATAGAGGGGAGAAAGTAAGAACACATATAGTTAAGATAGGAATTAGTTAAATTAGTTTGTTAAAATGACGGAGCAATGGGTAAGCGACAAACTTCACGATATTCTTGGGATGAGTGAGAAGGCAGTGGCAGAATTTCTAATTGGACTGGCTAAAAAAAGTTGTTCTGAAGATGGTCTTATCAACGCCATGAAGCAAACTGGAGTGATTGAGGTGGACAATAATGTCATGGACTTTGCACGAGAACTATATCAAAAGGTAAGAATCAATTTATCAAGTTTGATACGTGTTTGGATGTTAAATGATATTTATTTGGATTATTCTGTATTGCTTCAGGTCCCACATGCTGCACCTAAAGTGAATCAAGCTCGAATTATTGAGCAGCAAGCTGTGGAACAACAGAGAAGAAACATGTCTTATAAATTGGTCTTGTCGGATGATGATGAACCCAGGCCTCATGCAACTGCGGGGCATCAGGTTATTTCTAAGGTTGAAAAACGGTCCAAAAAGCATATAAGGTTGGTTATTGAGTCACGGATTTTAATATTTGTAAGTAACCTTCAAAGTAACACTTGTTAAATGTTTACTTTTGTGTTTGTCAGACAACGAGGAGGGAAACGGTCAGACTCAGATGATGATGACACAGTGATAAAACGAAGAGATCAGTCTAGTAACAAAAGGGTAAAAGTAGATGATCCTGAGGAAGAAGATGAAATTGATAAAATGGAACGAGAGAGAGATGAGGACATCAAAAGTCGAGATGAATTTGCTAAGAGGTTGAAGGAAAAAGATGAGACGAAAACGCGGAGCATTGTCGCAAAATCAGGTAATTAAAAATTCAAAATCAGAAATTTAGAATTGCTTGTCAAGAAAAATGAGGGTACTTGAGTCATGATTTTTTGTGTATTTTGCAGACCAAAAAGCTCTTGCAGAAGCAGCTTCAAGGCTGAAACTGGAGGCTGTGAAGCGTGAAGAAATTGTGCCAGAACTTAGAACTAAATCAAGATGGAAATACTTGGAAAAACGAAAGGAAGATAAGATGCTAGAGCTCGAGGCAGACATCCATGATGAAACAAGATTGTTTAATGATGAAGAGTAAACAGGAGAAATGATACAAAGCAGTTCGTAAATTGAATATTGGATTTATTTAAGATTATTTTTCTGTATGTAGATTAACAGAACGCGAAAAGCAAGAAATCGCATATAAGAAGAAAATTTTGACTTTAGCAAAGGAACATGATAGCGCTAGAGACATTGTTAAAACACAAAGGTACATAATGCCTGCAGAACGAAGAGGTAAAGAAGATTTCCAATATGAAGAAACCGATGCGCGTGAGAGAATTCCAAATTCAGAGCAGAAAAAATGGGAAGACGAACAAATGGGATTTGCTCATTATGAATTTGGAGCTAAAGACGCTAGAAGCAAGAAACAGGTCAAAGAGTACGATATTATTTTGGATGAGCAAATTGAATTTATTCAAGCTCTGAAGCTTCCCGGAAACCAGAAGGATAAAGTAAGGGTTTATTTATTAATGTGGAAACGAATGAAATGCCACGATTTTGGTACTAATTGTACTTTTCTTGTTCAAGGAGAAAGAACTTACAGAGACCCAAAAGAAAAGAATGACCATTGAAGAAACGCAAAAAAGTCTTCCTATTTTTCCGTTCAAGGAGTCACTTATTGAAGCTGTTAGGAGTCATCAGGTACTTAATTGTTTTATTAAAAACAAATCTTCGGGACGTTACATAAATCGATTTCTTGGCAGGTATTGATAATTGAAGGAGAAACGGGAAGTGGGAAAACAACTCAGATTCCTCAATTTCTCAAGGATGCAGGGTTTTGTGATGGTGGGTGATTGTCTGCAGTCATTACTTAAACTGACTTTTAATGTTTTTCATTCTCCTGTTTTAGATGGAATGAAAGTTGGTTGCACCCAACCGAGACGTGTCGCTGCAATGAGTGTTGCTGCGCGTGTTGCTGACGAGCTGGGGACAAAGTTAGGAAACGAGGTCGGTTATTCGATTCGATTTGAGGACTACACATCTGAACGAACAATAATCAAGTATATGACTGATGGAATGCTACTCCGAGAGTTTCTTGGTGAACCTGATCTGAAATCTTATAGCGTAATGATGATTGACGAAGCTCATGAAAGGACTCTCCATACAGATGTACTTTTCGGACTGATCAAAGATATTGCTCGTTTCAGACCAGGTATGTCCCCATCCCATTTAATTTATTTATTGTAGACTTTTTATTGTAGTAAAGCTTTCGTAATTGTCTCTCATTTTATAAGAAACATTTTTCTTAAGCGCATGCCTTGATTGTGTCATGTGCACTGTGAAGAATTTAGAATGACATTAGAATCCATCTACATAACATCATTGTAAATTGACTAATGATAATGCTTTTTACAGATCTTAAAGTGCTAATCTCTTCTGCTACTATTGATGCCGAAAAGTTTTCTAATTTTTTTGATGACGCTCCGACTTTTAAAATTCCAGGTATGCATCAATGTTTTAAAAATAATACTGCAATTATTTTGCTTTTTCATAACTTTTCTGTGTGCTTGTATAGGAAGGAGATATCCGGTGGACATTTATTATACAAAGGCTCCCGAAGCTGATTACATTGATGCTTGTGTTGTAACAATACTTCAGATCCATGTTACGCAACCACTTGGCGACGTACTGGTGTTTCTCACTGGACAAGAAGAAATTGAAGCCTGTCATGTATGTTAACATTTTATCCGTTTGTTTGCGACGTTGCTCAATCTTCTTTACGTTTGTAGGAGCTGCTCATTGAAAGATGCAGAAAATTGGGAAACCAAGTAAAAGAATTGATCATTCTACCCATCTATGCCAATTTACCCTCAGATATGCAAGCAAAAATATTTGAACCAACCCCACCAGGATCAAGAAAAGTCATTCTGGCAACCAACATTGCAGAAACTAGTTTAACCATTGACAATATCATCTATGTGATAGATCCAGGGTTTTGTAAAGAAAATAGTTATAATGCCAGAACGGGGATGGAATCGCTGATAGTTGTCCCAATATCAAAGGTAATACATATCTGGTATTATCTAATTCTATACTTACGTGTTATTCATTTTATTCACAGGCATCAGCAAACCAGCGTGCTGGTAGAGCTGGCCGAGTTGCTGCTGGAAAGTGTTTTAGATTGTACACTGCATGGGCATACAAACACGAACTGGAAGATACCCAACGACCAGAAATCCAACGAGTCAATTTGGGAAATGTTGTATTGTTGTTAAAGTCCCTTGGAATAAATGACTTGATCCATTTCGACTTTCTGGATCCACCTCCACATGAAACATTGGTTTTGGCGTTGGAACAGCTGTATGCATTGGGAGCTTTGAATCACAAAGGGGAACTGACCAAACTAGGGAGACGAATGGCAGAATTTCCTGTAGATCCCATGATGGCAAAAATGATATTAGCATCAGAAAAGTGAGTCAATATTACTGAAAATTTTTATTTTATATTTAATTAATCTCGATCTGTTTTGAATCTACTATTTAATAATTTTATTATAAATGATAGGTACAAATGCTCAGAAGAAATCCTTTCAATATCTGCCATGCTGAGTATCAACAATGCTATTTTCTACCGACCAAAGGATAAAATTATTCATGCAGACAAGGCGAGAAAAGACTTTTTTGTTCCTGGAGGCGACCATCTTACATTGTTAAACATTTATAACCAATGGCATCAGACGGGGTTCGCTGACCAATGGTGTTTTGAAAATTTTATTCAACACAGGTAAACTCTTTATCCGGATATAGTTAAGAAGGCACGGTAATAATGGTTGCCTTTGTTTTATAGGTCCATGAAACGAGCCAGGGATGTTCGAGAACAATTGGAAGGACTGATGCAGCGAGTAGAAATTGAGTTAATATCCAACCCATTGGAAACTCAAAGTATAAGAAAGGTATTAGTTTGTTTTGAAGTCTTTCTCGAGTTGTTCTCCGTTGACACATGCACTAATGGAATTTTTTAATGTATTTTAGGCTATAACGGCTGGCTACTTTTACCACACCGTGAGATTGAGTGATCATGGCCAGTATAAAACTGTGAAGCACAACCAAACTGTGATGATCCACCCAAATTCCAGCCTCTTTGAGCAACAGCCACCTCCAAGATGGATAATTTACCACGAACTTGTTTTTACAACAAAGGAGTTTATGCGGCAAGTTATCGAAATTGAAAACTCGTGGTTGTTGGAAGTCGCACCGCATTATTACAAAGCCAAGGACCTTGAGGATTCTAAAATGAAAAAGATGCCGAAACTAATGGGAAAAGCTAAAGAAGATTTATCCAGATAGTATTCATTCATAGGTTCCTTAAGTTTGAAGAAAACAATTTTTATAAGCCTTTACATTTTCATTACATAGATTATTGCATGACTGTTGAAAATTGTGGACTAAATAAATTATTTGCAACGCTTATAAGCATTCATGCACCAACTTTATGAACAAGAACAATCCATGAAAATGTCTGTAACCTGCATTCTACGTATGAATGCTGTAACGTGCTGGGTTGTTGGCGTTGGGCTGACTAGTTTAGCACAGTATGGGATTGGGAAATTGCTGTTTTTTGTGTTATTGGGGAATTTGTATCATTGAGCTTGCAATTCTCGCGTTTCATTTAACAGTTTTGTATTTGCTTTGCTTTCCAATGTTTAGAGAATTTCTTAAAATTGGTTGAAAAACTGAAAATCACCCTGACCGCATTATTGATTTCAGTCACATTTCATGTAAATTCAGCTTTTTGTTTAAACACCGTATGATTTGATTAAAGCGAAATCGATAATCTCATTTCATCAGTATATACATGTTAATAGTTCGTTAAGTCTATAGTCTTATCTGGTGGGTGAGCATTTAAATTATGAACATTTAAAAAAACATGCAGACAAATATATCAATTTATAAATTGCAGAGCACAATCTAAAATTATTATCCAATCCGTCGGTACATTCAACTTGCTCATCTTCCATTCCATAACATGAATCATGCGACATCTAAGATCAATGGTATGGATAGATAACCTGAGCTTTATGTCGGTCGGCCAGTGCTTGAACTTAAACATTGTATAATTTTATGATAAAGAGTCGTCATCATCAGCCGGTCTGATAAATCCACACACGGGTCACTTTTCCCCCATCCGTCACGATCGGTCAATCCATGCACACCACAGTCACACTAACTCGGATGACAGCGATGAAGACGATTCCCAGCGTCATGTATTCATGGAAGACGTAGAGATAAAACCCGACCCCTTGTCCTTGGATATGATAAAAGGGAGATTTAAGGGACAAAGTTTCAAAGGACAACACAGCTTCTATTCTCCATCAAAAATCTACAGTCATGATGATTACGAGTATGAAGATAACGAGAACAAACAGATTGGCATTAGTGGTGGTGATGAGGATGCTGGGGGAGAATTTCCTAAGTCAATAACACGCCGGAAGGGTGGTAGATTGCGGGACCCAGTGTGGAATAGTTTCCACAACATTGGGGACCATACATGGCAATGTAACTATTGTCCTTATAGCTTGGTTCGACCTCAAGCAGATCGCATGAGGACGCATAGAAGAACAAAGTGTTTAAACCTGGCTGATCATGTGAGTGGGGGTGAAGTTAAGGCGGACATTGGCGATGGTAATGCAAATGCAAGCAGCACATCGATATCGGCATCTGCATCTGCAACCTCGACTAAAACCTTTCCAATTTCGAAAACTCCTCGTGATACCGTTGAGGAGCTCTCTAATTTCAAGACGAATAGTCTAACACGACAATTAAAGCGGATTGCTGATGCGTTAGAGGAATCCAATAAACTTAAAAAATTAAAGCTAGGACTTGATCCTCATATTCCATTTGATGGCTGTGTTGGTCCTAGTAAATGATGTCAAAGATTGAAACAGTGTTCATTTGTTTGCACATATAACATTTAGAATGCATTATTTCACGTTTTTATGCCCGGTATGACTACTGTATTTCATTTCTTGAGATGAAATTAAACTACATAACAGTTTTTAGACATTCGCTAGCAGTAGTAGTCACAATTAATTTTTCATACTGTCACAAACCAAATCATGTAAACGTTGAAAAACCACTTTACGGCGAGTTTTTTCTTGACTGCCTACATCTTTTACGGCACTCGCAACTGCTTCCAGGGTCAAATTGCTTTTCGTCCATAAGAATTTTTTTGCAACCTCAGTCAGTTTCTGCAAAAGTAACAATGAAATGCAAGATTAGTACAGACGCATGCATGATGGGGTACGGGTCATAAGTTTGACTCGTCTTACGTTGAAGGGTAACACAGTTTCTAAATCTAATTCTGGTTTTGTAACATAAAACTCCAAAATAGTTTCAGTCCAGACGTTGATGGCTGGTTCTGATTCGCCAATTTTGAAAAAGTAACACCCTTTCCAAAACTGCAATTCATTCTCTGGCCCAAGTAGCTCAATTGCTTTTGGAAAGTCAATATTGAAGAAGGACTCGATTTTTTCTCTGTTGTATTTTGGATCCCTTAATAAAAGTTTGATAAGGCTTTGATAGGGTTCGGCACTATGTGGATTTAATTGTGCGGCTATGTGGAGATAATTTGCGGCATCGGAAAATTGACGACTCTAAATAATTTTTTTTACATATCAATCAGTTCAGTAATCAATTTGGTAATTGAATAGTCTGTACCTTGATTAAGAAAAGGCCCATTTTGTGATTTATCCTACTAGATTTTGGATTTGCTTCCAAAGCTTTGTTTAAAAGTGATTTTGCATACTCTCTGTCTTGACGAGTAATTGGAAGTTGATTAGAAAATATGTCGGCGAATGCAAAGTTTGCTCGTATGAATGATGGGTGATCTTTCGTTACAGTCCTGTTAATTTGTTAGTTAAAACAAACCTGAATCATCATTGCTTCAATTTTTAGGTATGTTGCACATGTACATAATGTACTTTTCCATGTTTTATAACTTTTACTTACTCAGAACTACTTCGTATGAATGCAAGGATTTCTGAATGTGTAGCAAATTTCAAATCAACTAGGTCCACTTGAGGTGGACTACCACAAACTAGGTAATCGCAAAGAAATTGACATTTTGCCAATAGTGATCTTGGACATCCAGGATTCATCCGTAGCGCATATTCAAGGACAGTCCTCTCATCGTTTAAATCTGCAACTACTGGTTTGCTGCTGTCCGCCTTCAGAAACTTGTTAAGCCGAACAAGTCGTGTGATGTAATATTTTTGGAGATTCCATTCCGCGTTACTTGAGTCAATGTGGATAATCTGATGGATAATCGCACAGAATGAAATGCAAGATCAATTTAAAAGCTTAGCATTTGCATACATGATCAAGTAGTTGTCGAATGTTTTGTGGGAGAGGATCTGGAAATCCTTGCAGGAAATGCAATTTTATTCCCAGCACCGCAGAATTTTCCTTCTCTTGGCATGATTTTACACGATCCACACCCACATTTGGTAATTGACCATCATACATTTTCAGAGTCTCCAGGACAGACTCCATCCCATCAATATACTCCTGGTTGGCGTTTTTAATTGATTTGTATTGTTCTACGAACGTGATTACCGTATTCAAATGCTCTGCCTCTGGATTATGATGCACGTACGCGTTGAAAAAAGCTATTGTCCCCAAAACAGCGAATGCTTCTAACGGATTGTGTTCTGCGACAAAGTTGGTGTTATTTCTTGTATCTTCTGCAAGTTCTAATAAAATTTCAGAGTCTGAAAAATACACTATGCATTTCTTGACCCGTTCTATTCGTTGCTTTTTAAGGAAGGGAAGGTCTTCCTCGTCATCGTCATCATCATCGACCTCATCCGGAATGTCGGTAGGCAAATCTTGGAATAAATGGTCTTCAATTTCAATAAACCATTTGTGGAAACATTCTCTGCTTTTTAACCCTTCGGCCATTGTCAAAGTTTTGAGCAGACCCATTTGTAATTAAATTAATTGTTTTAACACAATGTCGAAATTTTTCGCATGCACCACGTACGAAGCACCACTTCTTAATTTCTTGCTTGTGACTGAAACTTAATTTAACTCTTACTTGTTTAATAACCTACCAGGCTTAATTTCCTATGTGTCGACATCAAATTATTTTCATGATTGATTGAACTGAACAATTATATTTAAGTTTATTGACATTTTCAAGTTGAATTTATTGACACTTGGAATTTTATCTTGTTATCTGTGATATATTATTGCACCAGTGTAACAAAACGTGTAAAACACGCTGGGTTTCGCTACCTGTGAAATTCGGCTTGAGACTAATTTTGTTTATCAATTCTTGTCGCAATTAACAGTCTGTTATATAGTAACGTTGAGAAGATTATCGCAGATGAAATCACGCATTCAAATTGGATTTTTATACTCAATGATGAATGAATAAAGTTGATTAAATCATCGACGGACATACGGGTGACGTTGACGTATTCTCAATTTGCCTCACCTCAACTCAAATATTTATCTAATCTTTTTATAACCGTTTGACAATGGTACTTGACTACTTGTACATAAGTGACTTAAACATCACTGACACTCGTGCACCTTATTACCACCTTCCATCTTATGAAAAGATACGCCAACTTTATGGAGACACCAGTAACTTATTCGAACTGTTAGTGTGAAATGCATGGTTTTGCGCAGATATCAGGATAGTGGGCATAAACTCCTGGTTAACTGCTTTGTACATTTGTTTATAACTGCTGTAAACTCTGATAATGAATACAATCCTATTAAGATACTGGGCATAGGATAAGTGCTACGAACTTTATGTATTTCATGGAAGCAGATGGTCGATCTATGCAAAGCTCAAAGTTAAATAAACCGTGACTGTGAACAAATGACTCAGGGCTTTATTATTCACACCTACATGATCTACATCAAGCTTGATCCAACATTAAGCTTGATACAATATCAGAATCTCATCATGGAAAATGGTTAATGCATGAATCATTAAGCGTTTTTAATTATTATGGAATTTGCCTGTTTATGCACAATCATCTATTCCGTGGAACTGATTGAGTGTGGTAGAGAATGTGACAGTGCAAATTGAATGAGGTATTTTCATGACCGTCATAAAATGAGATAACAAAGCAAGAATCTTTGCAAACTACGCAATGCACATTAAACGATACTTAATATAGCTCATACATAAATGGAATGCTGTGTTTTTATAGATGTAACTTTTGCTACTATTTTTCTGCATATTTCTTTTCCTTATTCCTTGCTCCACTCGCTCCTACTGGAAACACTGTCTTGCCTTGCTTTGCCTGGAAACGAAAGATAATCTGTGCATGAGAGGGGAAAGAATGAGACGGGAACATTTGTTTGTAGATTTGGAGCAGAGTCTCGTCTAATAACGCTCCGAGAATCTTTTGTCGCGTTACAATTTCCGTGGGGAGAGTCCGACCAAATCCTACATTTCAAATGGGAAATCGTCCTATTGTTATGCAAATGAGCCCCATGGAGGGTATCTCCTTCTCAGCTTCAACAGGTCTCGTTCCTCCTAATGCATGCTCGTCCTTACTTACAGCTCGTACTCACGTATTTCTTACATTGCGACTTGCATTCCATCACATGAATATGCATATGAATATGAACGCTGGTCGGGCGGATGTATTTATGTAGGAAAAATGTCGGGTATAAAATGTGTGAACGCATTCATCCCACATTCTCGTATGATATGAGAAGGACTTGAAAATAATTTATGCACATGATAAGGAACATTTAGATGCAAATTGTAGATAAATTCTGTTACCATCCATCTATCCACCTATCGATACAAATTATATTAGATGTTGCAACTCCCTTTTCAAGACTTCAACTTTCTGCTTCATAACACATTCTGTTCTATCATCCCTGTTGTATAATTTTTCTGAACGTTTTACTGGTTTTCTGTATAGAAATTGATTTTAAAATCCTCTCAATTTAACTGTTTTAAAAGTTGTGAAATTGTGATTTGTGATATTTACGATCCGATGGCTTCCAAATCTCAGCCTGTGACCCAAAGAAGATTGAAAATAGATCAAAATGGGGACATGGGAACTCCAGAATGTGATGATGGGAGAAAAGTCGCTGGTAAAAGCTTAATGATTTGAAAGATAACAAAAAGTATGAGTTCAAATTGTATTTTAATTATAGGCTGTGCTGCTAGAGTTAGTGTATCTTCTCAATCGTCACGCGGAAGTGTTAATAGTTGTCCACAAGTGAAACCGAAGACTGCTTTTCGAAAGGACTCTCGTATGTTAAGACGTGTCCATGTTCATATCTCTTCCAACAAATTTACAAAAAAGTTAGAGGACTAATCCTGAAATATTTCAATTTCAGCTCTCACTGGGTCATCAAATGGACTAAATTCGAAACCAGTGGGTTTAAATTCAAAACCCCCCGTGCCAAATGTCAATGTCATCAAAAAGTTTCCAGGTCCACCGATAAGGATTGCAGGTCATAATAACCTGAAAGGTGAGATATTATCATGATGGGGGGGGGGAGGGGGTGTAGCATGCAGATCGGAATTGAATATTTATGAGTAATTTCGTTTTCATATAGCATCGAAAAGTGCACCATTGTCAGACTCCGGGTTAGGATTCAAGACAAAGTATTTTGTCAGTGACGAGCAAATCAATGGTGAATATCAGAATCATAATGGGGCTGTTGCATCGTCTAATGGATGTTACGGGGAAATTGCTGCAGACATGAGCTCCTTAAATCAGGATCAGGATGACAAAACTGTGCATAATGATAATGTGTCACCAGGTCATGTTCAAGGTAGGTACAGCATTATTACGTTCTCTTAAACCATGTCGGTACATACGGCAGTTGTCTCATATATTGTTTTATTTACATTATTCACTTTCGTTCTTAGGAGATATCATCGGAACAAACGGAATCACGCCCAATCCCATCAGTGGTCCACTGAAAAATTTTCTTGGTAGAGAACGTCATGTAAAAGCCAAAAGTGTTCCAATGGGCCTTGGGCTTTGTTCGGAAGATTTTCATCCCAAACCAAACTCAAAGGATGAACCCTTTGTAGCATCACCATTGGGGAATCCTACGCCTACATTGTGCAGTCCAAGCTGTCATGGTCTTCATTTTTGTCTTCAAAGAATTGGAACTCTTTTAATCCCCATGCCCAACAACAAGCCCATGATGACCACTATAAACGGTGCATCATCTCCAACAGTGACCCACAATCCTAACGCGTTAACTTTAGATGATTGTGGTGCTGGAGGAGGATCTGCACCGATGATAACTGGAACCAGAATGAATAAAATTGATGTTTCTTTTCAAGAAGCATTTAGCAATTTGAATATAATCCGGAATGTAGCATACGAGTCAGGAATTTGCAGTTTAGAAGATCATCAACATATTGCTGCAATAGAAACACTGCTTCTAAAGATATTTTCTCAGAATGGGTCCTCTAAAATGTCAAGTAGTAAGTAAGCTTTTGGTATATTCATGGTGGAATGAATGAATCTTGATTTGTGATTTGTATAACGAATTTTAGTTTTAGTTTTATTAAGCAAGGCAGCTATTTCAAGCGTTGCTTTAATTTTAATTCTTTACTCATTTAAAATAAGAAATCCTACTTAATTAGGCTTCGTTCCTTGTCCCCTCTAAATGTTGTCCTAATCGATTTAGTATATAATTCAAGACCAAATTTACTTTTCAAATTAAAATGTCCAAATGAGACGTATCTCATCTGAATTTAGCTCATTCATTTTTTTGTCAAATTATTATCTCTAGATATGAGAATAAGAATAAAAATAAACTCTACAACAGTATACTCAATGATCGCAAGATCCACTCCACTCACTCTTTGATGTAGGATTAGAGACTACTCTACCGCGGTACGGTAGTACCGGATTAGCTACCGGAGTGGTCTTAAATTTCTGGTACTACCGCGGTACGGTAGTACCGGATTCGCTACCGGAGTGGTCTCCATGCACCATTTTCATAAGCATTTTCATAGAAAAGTAACGGTCCTTTGCGCTATGAAACGGTATAGCGCGCGCTAGGCGCGACCAACAGCGCCTATCTTCGAACTTGACTCCTCTTTTGACTTGGAGATTCATTTTTTGAAAACAGAATTCAAAAATTCGATACCGTTCTCGAGTTATCGCACAATCGGACAGACGGACGGACGGACGGACGGACGGACAGAAAGTAGAAAACCATAAATGATCTTGCGATCATTAATAAACATGCATACCACAAAATATGCAATATTTGAAAATGCAGCAGGTAGCTTTGAAACTCTGAAGCGCTTGATCCACCCAATAATAGTGTCGTGATAGCTGGCCCCGGTAATAATGGATAGGCAGGAGATATTTCCGTAGAGGAAGGTATGCCGAATGCGGAAGAAGCTGAAATTGGACCATTATCTCTAGTCAAAATCAATGTTGTTGGTAATATCAACTAATTTGATTTATCGAAGCCAGCCAAACATGGTATTTATATTTACTGTACTTAAAATCTTTCTAATTTATCCTTGTGCTGTGCAGGGCCTGGAGACCTGACAACCTTTGGAGTCAATCCGCCCAGCGACGCCTTTGGAGTTACAAACATTGTTGGCACAGACTGGCATTTGTCCCTTGTGAAAGAATTGGATTATGAACAACCAGTGGCATATTTGGTCACCCTTTGACATGGAGGTGTTGATGCGTATATTGCCGTTAGCGTGGTAGATATCAATGATAATCCATGTGTAGTTGTTAACGATCTAGACTCTGTTATCAAATCCTTACCTGCCTGACACTGACGCTATTTCAAGAACTGAACATTGATAATGGCTACTCGTTGTTTGAAATATTAGTTTGTGAAACAATAAGATTTTCATTCTCCTATATTATTGCATTATTAAACAGCAAATTTATGTAACGAAATAAATATGCGCTACATTTCGACTTTGTTGACATTTGTTTGATTCTCCATTCGACATCTTTAGTTATCTTTATTTAAAATAGTAAAGTATGACATCATTCACGAAAAACGCATCAGTGTAGAACAAATTGAAATCTACCGAGTAGCAATTTCAAATCAGTTGTCAAATTCATCAGAGGATGGACGGTAACACATATTAGTACGATTTTTTGTAGATATTTACAATGGTGATGAAGAATGATGTTTGGAAGGCAAAATATATTTATTTGTCACAAAAATGGCATATTATGTGAAGTTGTTAACCACTTCTTTCAATCATGATATCATCTGATTGATCATATAATTTATTTAACGTACAAAATATGACTTCACGATGTATGAATTATCGTTTATTATAATAACGTTCTTATCTTCAATATAACTTATCGAATGATAATCGATGTGGAATTGACGCATTGATGTATGTAATGTGACATGCACATATCAATTCTAAATCACATTCGAAATGAATCATATAAAAATTTGGCCAAGTTTATTTGTCACACAGAATAGTTTGCATTGCATATATTGTAATACCTGTGGTGCCAACGTCATAGACATTATCTGACACTAATTTAGATAAACGACAGACCGTAATTTTAGCATTACCTCTGCCTGCACTGCTTGACAATAATTTGTCATCGCCCAACTAGTAGATAAGCATTTATCTCATCAATTGAAAATAAT
>JAQIWQ010000563.1:0-15472 GCA_034695825.1 Folsomia inoculata
ATGTCCGAAATATTGGTTAGAGGAAAGGTCGGAGAATAATTGAAGGAAAGTCTGGCCAACATATTTTCTGGGCTATCATTCTTCACATATTCTTCTGATTGATCTGATAAATCGTTTTTGACACTTATGCTGCCTCTTTTTCTATTTCTTTTATACAGCTCCGTCCAAGGTTCTATTAAAAGGTACCTCTTGGTCAACAATTTCGATAAGGCAAATGGTATTTTAACTAAGAGTGCCAAATCATTTGACAGTTTCATCGCTGTCCCTTGATGTGTCGATTTCTGAGTATAATCTGTAGGTTTGATGTACTGGTAATTGTCTCCTGAAGGACTTAACGCTTGAATGAGGCGTAATTGTGAAAATGCGTCTGCCACTGAATGATGCATGCGGCAAATGACCCCAGAATATTTAATATCTGGCAAAATTCCCGTATGAAAATTTGGATCGGGAATGAAATTTGGAATTACTATAATTTCCCAGAGTGGCTTGTCCTTGGAAAAGGGTTTAAATAAAAGAGATTTTATGAAGTCCAAGGTGTCTTGAGTACTCATTACGGCATTCTCTGAAACGAGATGTCATATAATATCAAAGGCGAGGCGAACTTCACCCATTTTTTAGACATACACATACCATCGTCACTGTCACTGTGAAAGTAGATTAGGTCGTCCAAACCCATGTCGAAATTATCCAGCTTTCTCCAGAATGGAAATCCCATAAAAGATTGCACATTTTGCTTTAGTTCGGGATACCTCAACTGTCTCGATGTTGGATCAATCAATTCTAAAGCTTTCTTTCGAAACATTTCCCTCACATGATGCATATCAACGACGCCTTCGACAAGCATTAAAGAAATTAATGCAAAACGTGGACTTGTGTAAACTTTTTCCGCGATGAACACACTGGATCTGGTTGTTAAGATTTTGACAAGGGTATCCTTTTTAAAGATGGCTGCCAGTTGAATGACCAACTGTCGATAGATGAAGAATGGTAAATACAGTAATGCCAAACAAGGGATGACCAGAATGGTAAGTGGAATAGTTAGTAGGAACGGGAGGCAGTGAAGACATAAACGTTTGACTAGTTTGGACATTGTAGAATTAATAAATTATTCGAATGTGGAATGCTGCACGTTAAATAGAGTCTGAATGAATGCGACTGATGTGCACTTTGTGCAAATTGTGATTACTGACAGGAAAATGTAATTCGTAAAAAATTCATATTATAATGTGTCTTGCAATCTCATCATGATTTCTATAACTTTGATCACTTCAATCAAGGATTCGCATTCTGCATGCGAGCGAATACGAATTAACTGGATGTCTATGAATGTGAACCAAGAAACGCGAGATATGTTAGATATTCATATTCATGCAACTGAACCAAAATAGCTTGAGGCAGACTGTGTAATTTAACACAATTAGTCGCTACGAATCACTGACTGAAAATAATGATACCTCACACATCATAAAGTCCTATTCTAAAATACATAATAATGCCTGCAGGATTACATAGCGTGATAAGAACGAATTGTATTACCAAGGGCAAAGTGAACTCGAAGGAAATGATTTGTTACACATCTTATTACAAAGGTTAAGGTAAGATTTATTAGTGAAGTTCACCCAGGACTAACACTGACAATTTCAAATTATTTTTTAATTTACAATATATTTATAAACCCTACAAATCAGACTGTATTTTCACAGTGCGACAAATGTCAGTTACAGGCAGCAGTTACCAAAATACTTATCACCTAAATACATCACCTTTGGTTTGTTCAGTTCAAACTGCATTAAAAGTCAATGTGATGTGAGATAAACAGGATTTAATAAATTTTCCGACTTAAATAAAAGCACCAGCGTAGAAATTAACGAACAGGATTAGAAAAATACGAGGATCAAAGCCTCAAGTCTTTTGCTCTATTTGATTGAGAACATTAACCACAGTAGTATATTGGCAGATCTGTCTAATACGGATGCGCTGGTATTGGCAGATAAATATAACGATACTCGGTGTACTAATTTTAAAACGTCTAACTGACTAAATCAACTATACCTTTCCTTATATTTTTGTGATTAGTCTGCGTACCTCGAACCTGTTGCTTTGGATGTGGACGTGTCTTCTTTTTAGAAGAGACTACCTTGATAATTTTAATTTTACTGATACAATTAGGGCATGATGACTGTTTTTGATCTACCGCATTGGAAAATTCATGGCAGGTAACCATCTGGGTACCGTGCCCACAGGAATAGGTCAAGTTCACTTTCACTTTACAACCAATGCCTCGATGAACGAAACAGGTTGCAAAACAACGATGGTTTCCTGGACAAGGATGGCCGCTAACTGGACAAACTCGACGACATTTGCTCAAGCATTTATAATTTTTATGTTTGTTCGGATCAGAGTCGTGGCATAAAAAGCGACATTGGTGGCCACATTTGAATATCCGGCTGCATTTTAGACCACAGGTTGGGCGTTCCTCCTTGTTGCTTACAGTGTGACATTTTACGGTTTTCTGGAAAATTCATCAAGTTTTAGCAAAATTTTTTAACTTGCTACTAAAAGTCTTGCGGGTAGGTTTCTGATTAGCTTACTTTGTGGCTGCATTCGGTCAAAATGTCTACATTGCAGAATGTCTGTATTGTAAAATGTCTACGAATGCACTCTACAATGTAGAGGGCCGTGTTGTTATTATGAGGACAACGGTAGAGTTTGTCAGCAGCAATTGTTTCCCCAATAGGAATTTTCTCCCCGATGCAATCCATTTCCATTAAAATATCATTTATGGTGTCCCATGTATTAGACGAAGCTTTCAAGCAATTCATGTTACCAACCATGAAGAAGCCATGCCTGTGTCAAAAATTTACACCGTAGTGAAATTATTGTACAATGTACTGTACAGTTATATTCAATTTAATGTCCGTTTTACCTTGCTCGGGATAAAGCTACACAGACACGGTTGTCGGTTTTCAAAAACCCAATGTTATTCCCCGCGTTACTTCGAACCAAAGATAAAATGACAATGTCATTTTCTTCACCCTGGTATCCGTCAACGGTGGATACCAAAACTCTCTCTTTTCCATGAGACTGCATGAAGTTGTTCAACTTCTATTAAAAAGCAGACCGACACATTAATAAACCAGAAATGATTTAATTACACAAACTAGGAATTCTACTTACCTGCTCAATTAGCGTTTTTTGAGCCAAATATGTTGCAATCACTGTAATCTGTGAAGGCTGATAGCTGACGTTGAGAACAAAGTAGTTCACCAACGTTGCAACAAATTCCACTTCAAGTTTGTTGTGAAAACTCGCGGAGCCCTTTTCCTAAAATGCAAACATACAATTAATAATTTGAATATTTGTAAATTTATTTTGCGCTGCGTTGAACACTTACCCTGGCTTCAAGGTGTTGATGATCTACAAAGTAGATATTTTTTTGACATCCTCTTACATTTGGGTATTTGTCAACCGACGGGTCGTTATACAGTTCTGGATAAATTACAGGACACACCTGTGTAAAAAACAAAGAAAAGACAGAGGTCGTTTACTTTCCTCATTCAAATTCTGACTCTCGCCCTGGTCAGTCACACAACTAGGCAATGGCAATGGCTATTAAAAATTCATTTTTGCGACAAATCAATTGTCGTTATTGTCACATACCATTCTGGCAATCTCTGGTCTCATACGATGTTGATTCATTAACTGGACCCAGTTTTGCTGCTTCTGGTCAATTCCATTCCGGACGAGACGTTCCATAAGACTAAAAATTAATTAATAAACTATACTTTATTCATAATCATAACACACCACATCGCGACATCGGATTGCAAAGCAATGCAGAAATCGTTTTGAAAATAGTGTAATTTCTTAAACTGTTACGAGTTAAATAGTTGAGATCATTCTTTACCTTACGTCCAGGCGATACTTGGAAGACATGTCGTGATCTGCCGTCATTGGTCTTAACTGCTGGTGGTCACCAATCAGTATCATCTGCTCGCAATGTTCAGTCAATGATGCGACTACATGGGCTTCAAGGACATGCGCAGCTTCTTCAACAAACATAATCTTCGGCTTCAAAGCTTTCACAACGTCTCCCTTGTATTTTACAGCTCCCGTTGTGGTCATTCCCACAATCACTGCTTTGGTTTTGCTTGTCGGGAAGGATGGATAATCCTTAATATTATTATACTTGACACGGTTTGCAGAAAGTTCTTTTTCGATTTGTTCGAAAATCAAAGCTGTGCGTCGTACAAGGTGTAAGTAAAATGCCCATCTTACAACGTATTCTTTGTCGCTAACGCCAGTGAGGTTTGTAGACAAAGTTAAACTTGACAACTGGCAGTCCAACTGTCCGAAAGCGTTACCTTGAATGAAATTAGAGTGTTTTTCCAATATTTTCTGCAGTAGATTTGGACACTCGAAGAGAAAATAGTTTGGAACTTTTTTCTTTCCTTTACCCTGGTTTTTTGGTATAGCTTGTTTTCTAAGATTACTGAGACTTGGTAATCCAATGTCATCAAGACCAAACCATCGAATAGGGTTTCCAGAAATGGCATTTCGAACTGATTTCCATTTCATCCATGCGGAACCGGAAGCTTTTATTAGCTGCATCAAACATTCAAAAGGAAGCTTATGAAAGTCTAGCAATCCTGGGTCGAGAACTTTAATTTTTGATTTATCTAGTATTCCAACTAAACGCGACTGCGATTCAATGACTCTTGACAAAGCTAGTTTCTTTTCGTACTGTTCTCTTTTATACTTCATAGTCAACGGCTGAATGGAATCTGATTTAGATCCACCTCCGATGCGCAAAATAAGGTGCTCAGCTTTTGAAACATCGCCTAAACACATGGTTTCGGTGACGAACTTCAAAACCTTCTCCAGCGTTTGATCAAGGGCATGGTTCGTATATGACACCACAAGAATTGGGCAAGCTTGAATAAGCCATGGGTTTGTCAGAAGAAATTTAATCGTTTCCACTCCAATAAATGTCTTCCCTGAGTAATTAAGAAAATGTTGTTAGCTTTATAGCTATTAGTGCCTAATGTGTGAATTATGTATATACCTGTGCCAGGGGGACCTTGTATAATTGACAACTGCTGTGTTAATGACTTCTTAAATGCATCGTACTGGGATGGATCAAACCCCATGTCGCCACAGGTAGGCCATGTGTTAAATTCCAACGGATTAGCAAATCTTCTAGAGTGACTATGCCCAACAAAAACTTGAAAGTCCAATTTTTTAATTCGTCCTTCGGTACACATGATGTTTGGTAGAGATGGAATCGTCACCGCATCAACGATATATGGTTTCAAGGGGAATTTGTCTAACGGCATAACTTGCATATAACTGAGAGTGTGTCGATAAGCTTCATAGAAAGCAGGACTTTCCATCAAAATGAAATTGTTGGTGTCTTCATCTATAACCCAACTTGGACCGTCTTTGCAAAACATAACGTCCACCTTAACGCTGGTAAAACCTTTTGGATTATTCTTAGGACCATTCTTGATTATTGCAAACTTGACGCTTTTGAAATTATCAGGCGAAATAAGTAGAAGGGATCCATTCATAAAGAGCTTTGACTCCTCCCAGTCCACATCCATTAATTTATTCCGAACCACTGGAACCATAAGGGATCCAGATTTTCGCACTTCGTGCTGTCCAGCTTTCAGGACTATGCGTACTCCACGAAAAATGCTGTTAACTTGAACGCGTTGATGTCCTTTGTTTCGAATCGTTTTAACACCATATCGCAGTGGTCGTAGAAAATCTTCAAACAACAGTCTGAATTGGACGTCTAAATATTCCGAGCTCGATGCATAAGTGCCAATGACTTTGTTCTCACGGACAAAAACGGAATTGGATTCAACTGTCAAGTCATTTTCTTTAGGCTGAATATTGATATCTTTTATGGGTTTAGGAGACGACATCAATTTCTTGATAGTGGGCAAGTTTGCGAGTTGACGTCTAGTAATTAAAAATAACCATTAATTTGTAGCTTATAATCTCACATTTAAAGAACGACTATATTTCATACTGTGTTTCCAACTCCTCCTCCCATTCTTTACGGAAGTTCAAGTATAACTTCAAAGTAGCTTGAGCATCTTCAATCTATAATTGAGACGACAGAATATTATGTAAAATTAAAAACTTTGTCACCCTATAATGCACTCACCGACGAATGATCTCCCGTCTGAATGTCATACTTTAGAAACGTTTTTGCCAACAATTTCAATGATGGAGATCCCGAGCGTCCCAATCTACTTTTGAAAAACCTGGACCATTCAACAATTTTATGAAACCTACATCATAATGTCAGTATGTTTATCACATCTTAAAGGAAATACTTACACAGCAGTGTCCCTCGTTTCCGGGTGTTCCTTGATTTTTAAAACATCCAAATCATTATGAATCGAATGCCCAACCAAAATTTTCCCAGCAACAATAGCCTTGACCTGCTGAATCACTTGCGTCACTGATGGAGCTGTATTTTTCAAATAATCACCGAGTCAGAAATCGGAACGAAAAAGCATAAATATTTATAATATTCTACTGCAAATTTTATTCAAGAATTCAAAAATAATCGAACCATTTTCCAAATTTTCCGGATAGATTCCGCTTTTTGTACTACGATAACCAGTGACTCTATGCTCGGGTTTTGCAAAAGTATCCAGAATGCAAAAGCCATACTCATTGACGAGGGAAACACGTCCCAATTCTGAATCTTGTAGCGGACCAACTCCAACCATTTCACAGTCCACTCCAAGTACCCTTGTGACTTCAGTAAACTGTGGACTAGACGCCAATCTCGGGTATTCCCCATCCCCCCAGGGAAGGTTTCCCAAATGATTGTAAGCCACAAAGCCTAATGGATTCAGATGCTTCGCAGAGACGTGATGAGCCGCAAAGGAAGACGGCACACTTGCGCCCAAAGGAGAAGAAATCTTGATCTTCGAAATGCCCGAGACTAGATCCCCTTCTATGTCGGAACTATATTGTCCTTCATCGTCATCCTCTTTGTCACCACATTTTGTTGAAGCTAACGAGTCCACGACATCATAATTCTCAAATCCAGGGGGCATTTTATCCTCCTTTGACTGAACAGACTACAAAAAATAAATACATAAAATGAATACGCTGCAAATTGCACAGCCTTCATTTCTTCTACCTCAAAGTTACTGTCCCTTTTGGCATGAGAGTGTAATCCATTCGCTGTCAGGATGGAGGAGTATAAAACCCTACGTGAACGTCCAAATTCCAAAAAAACACTATCCGTCATCCCCTCCTGTATGTGAATGTACAGTAGATGAAACATGAGACGGTGGTAGGGGTTTTTACGTTCAGTAGGGTTTCATTGCTCCAAACAAACTGACAGCGAATGGGTTACACTCTAACACTAATATCGATCATAATTTCATAATATAAACCTCATTTTACTTACTTGATAAAAATGATAAGGGTTGGGTTGTGATTTGATGGAATAGAAAATTGATAAGCACTTTATGTTCAAAATTAGCTGAGCAAACTGCCGTTCAGGGTCTGACTGACTGAATTGTTGGGCTTCAGCCGCTTTAGGGTGACTTGACTGTCGTCTGCTTGTCTGTGTGCTACTGTACGACTCCTACCTTCCTACAAGCGGGCCAGACCAGAGGTGTTAAAAATGTGATTCGTCTTCGTCGCAAGCAAGCACACACTACCACACCTACTACTAGGTTGCACTGCACTGGTACAGCAAATGTTTTGAGGATAAAAAAAATTAAAATGACCGTTGGGAATTGTAATGACTGGACACTGGACTGGACTAATTGAAAGTGGCTGCAGCTTTATATAGGAAAAAATCGGGGTTGAATTAGATTGAAAACGTTTTGAAGAATTGTCGGTGTGTCGGAATGCTTTGAGAATCAACACAAAGCCACAAATGTTGCAATGTGAGTGAGTAGAGTGCAGAAACGAAACTCTGCAAATTTTTGGCATGCACATTTTTTGCATACTCGTCTGATCTGATGATGTACATGTATTACCTACATGGACCCAAATGAGTGAGTGTGTAAAGTGAATGGAAACAGTATGATGCTATTAACAATTAATTAGGTAGAGTAGTTGAAGGACTGAACTGAATGAATCAGTCTGTACTTACATGATTGTGGTCTATCCTAATGATTCATTTGATTATCAAACTATAGCGAACCATACAGTTGTCTACGTATATACATACGAGGTCTAGTCTGTGTAGAAAATGATTTTATGTACTTTAATTTCTAAGAGGTGTACTATTTAACCTCCATGTAAAAATTTAGATTTAGCTACTAATCTATCTATTAGTCTCAAATTTCCTCCCTCTCCAACAAAGAGCATATTAAACTTGGAATGATTTCTTCAAGTGACTTCTTCTTTCAAGTTCCATGTTATCTAGATAGAAGATATCATTATGATAACATCATGATATCATGATTTGAACTATGAATGTCCTAAGTAAATGGGGGGCAGTTTGACTAAATCAATCAACTCCGCCAAACTGCTAGTTTTACTCACGTCAGTCAACATGCCACGCAACATTTACTGAAGAGTTCTTCACTTTTTCATTCTTATTATCCACTTTTTTACTCCAAAAAAGGTAAAAATTATCGTAATAAATAATTTAACGTGAATGTGTTTTATGGAATAGGGGGTAAAAATTAGGAATTATTTGATTAGAAATGGATCCCAGAGAGCTGAAGGCATTATTAAAAGAGGCCAAAGATTCATTAAAATCCAAAGATTTTACAACAGCACAAAAAAATTGCAAGGTTGGTTAAAAATTAAGTTAAATATTTAAATGACTAGAAATAATATTGATTTGATTTTATATATAGCTCATCCTAAAAAAGGTGCCGGATCACTATCAGGCCAACCTATTTTTGGGTACTTCATTAAAAGAGCAAGGGAAATGGGGACAGGCGATAGAATGTTATAAAAAGGCAGCTGAGCTGGACCCTTCTCAAATTTATGCTTGGCAAGGAATTATTCTTACATATGAAAAACAAGGGATTAAGGACCATCCGGATCTTCTTGATGCCCTTAAACGGGCTGCAAACTTTTTTGAAAAGTAATTAAAAGTACAATAAAAACTTGTCACATTAGTCAAGTAAATTAAATGTTTATCCCATATTTTAGGGATGATGACAAGTCAAAGTATATTGAATCTACGAAAAAGTTGGCAAATGTCCTCGTTTCCCAACAGGACAAGAGAGGAGCACTGAAGGTTATTGGTCGATTGGCAAAGTCTCACGGGGTAGATTTGGAAATGGCTGGACTGGTTGAACAACTTTTGGCAGGGACGAAATATGATGGCAGGACCTCAGAGCAGAACGATCTCTACACAAAGGCCCTTCACATAACGGTTACAGAGTCACAAAAGCCTTCGGATGATACTTGTAAAAAGTATTTTACTCAACTAAATCGCTCTGGGGCTCATGAGCAAGTTGTGAAAATAGCTATTGGGATGAGGGATAAGTGGAATTTCTATTGTTCGCCTATGGAGTGGCTGTGTCGCTATTATATTGAGGATCGCCTTGATGCTGGGAACTTGGTTCAGATTGGATCATTTGAAGCTGTCACGGATAAATTATTCAAGCTCCATCCCTCTAGCAGTTTTGGACATTTTGCTCGTGGGAAGTTTCTGATTGATTCAGGGATTGGGATTAGTGATGGCTTTTCTTTTCTGGCCATGGGGTTGGAGTCGAATTACAATTTTTATGCGTTGAAGATACTCATAAGAGGTCGACTCGATTTTGGAGATTATGAAAGAGCGATTGATGATGCTTCAAATGGGTTGAGACAGTTTGCGAAAGATGACAATTTTTGTCGACAGTTGAGGTTGTTTTGTGCAGAAGCATGGATCTTGTTGGATGTATTGAAGGCGGAGCAAATGTTGGAAAATGTTAAGAATGACGTCGAAGAACTTAAGGATCAATGGATTGTTTTAAATGTGAAGTTGTGCGCGAAAAAATTAGATTTTGACTCGCTGGTAAAGTTTCTAAATGTCGCCAATGAGAAAGGTGTGAAACATTGGGTAGTCCAATTCTACAGTGCTATGGTTAGCGTTGATAGAAAGAACTCTCAAGATATGAAAAATGCCGTTGACAGTCATCTTACTCAGCTGGGGATTGATGAAGCATCTCGCGTCCATCTTCAACTGGAAGCTGCGATTTTTATGTTCAATCTTCATTTTTACAAAGAGTCTGCAGACCTTCTGGTTAGCCTCACGTCAACAGACTCAGGTCAAAGGCTTCCTCTTCCTTGGAAATACTTGGGAAAGCTTTACAGTCTTCAAGATGATGTAGAGTTGGCTTCAAAGTGTTATAAAAATGCATACAAACTGTGTCCTGCCGCCGATGTCGGAGCACTTTTGAGTGACACGTACTTTAAGTTGGGGAATGAAGATGTTAATACTGAATTATTAGTTGGAGCCACCAAGGCTTTCATCAAATCAAAGTCTAAATGGGCGTGGTTGCGTTTAGGTATTCTTAATTTGCATAATGGAGAAGCCAATGATGCTGTCACTAGCTTGCAAGCTGCTATTCGGTCTGACATAAATGATTGGTAATATTTCTAACATGATAAGCTATGTTGGGAGGTATCTAGTTTTTATATTTATATAGCCACGTGTGGGAGTCTTTGGCGGACGCATACTTTCTTCGTGGCTCTTACTCTGCTGCTTTCAGGTAAACAATAAAGTAAACCTAATTTCTGTACACTTTGGGAAATGGATCGATATTTACTTTCCTTGTAATTAGTACTTACAATAAAGCGCTATCCCTGGGAGCTGATCCGTTGTATTCCCGATTAAAAATTGGTGTGGTATATCAGGTAAATAATCAGAATCAGAATCTAGTTGATAATTAAATCTGATACATTTCATTAGTGTCTCGGCCATCATGACGAGTCTGTTGAGGCGTTGAAAAGCCTGCTTACTGAATTCCCTGACAATTGTACTCCTGTACTTGTCGAACTAGCCCGAACTAATTCTCTCATCGCTCAGGAACTGTCGTCTGAAAATTTCGATATACGAGCCCAAGCAGCAGTGGAACACTCGTTGGCTTATGCCGTTATGTATGTCTCTACGCTAATTTGATTATTCATCAAGACAGCTTAAGTTTACTAATTATTGAACTGTTAAAATTATAGGGCCATTTTGAAGTCCCCAAAACGGATTCTTCTGCCCTGGCAAATTATCGGAGAAAGTTCTTTGACACTATATAATATACCTGAGGATACTCTTGTTACAGTCCCAACATTTCTGCTCGGAGATAGTCCTCACTTGTTGGATGCAACCAAAGTTAAAAGTGTGGAAGATTTTGAATACAAACAAGTATCACTGGATACACTGAGGGAAATTGGAATCCAGTGAGTCCTCAAATTGTCTTTTGTACGGCAACAATAAGTAATTAATGCTGTGTTGATTTCAGTGCACTGTTAGAATGTCTACGCGTAATAGAAGCTCCAGAAGACGCTACATTATTCTCCAAGAATCTTCGTGCCTACGTTTACCATCAACTATGTTTGCTCTACTTCAATCGTGCTCGCCAGTCCGCCCAATTAGGCGATTTTAAGGTATCCTCGGATTTGTACAAGAAATCGATGATAGCTGCAAAAAAGGCAGTTGCATCCAATCAAACGCAGTACATCTTTTGGAACTCTCTTGGGGTTATTGCATATTGTAATGATATTATTAATTTGTGAAAATTAGTTCATTTTGAGTTGATTATTAATTATTTGAAGTTTATTTATTTTAGTCACTGGGAATGATGAGTTGGCACAACACGCCTTTATTAAATCTGTAGAAATTGAAGGGAATAATGTCGTCGCCTGGTGTAATCTGTGTGTTTTATTTGTATCCACTTGTAATTGAGAAGATTGCTTATAATTACTGGAATGTTTTTTTTTAAATTTTCCAGAGGAATATTGTATCTCAAACATAATGAACCCTTGCTTGCTCATAAGATTTTTGACAAAGCTCAGTCAGCTTCTCCCCTGCATTCTGCCAGTTGGATAGGCCAGGTTTGATTTCATTAAGTTCATGCAGTTTTAGAGAAATGGTGTTACTCAAATTTTATTTATTTGTAGGGCCTTGTTGCAGAAGCACTTGCACCGGCTGAAGCCCCTGATTTGTTTCGTCATGCAGCACATCTAGAACCATCAGTTTTTGGAGTTTCCTGTTATACCGATTGGATTTGTAGGATATTGCTCAAAGAAGTAGATATTTCTCCAACAGATTACTGGTACGCTGTCACCAGGGTTGACGCTCTCACCATTGTGAATGATTTGATTACCAGAGTGGAAGGTAGTAAATTCATTGATACTACCTACATTATTATTAGGGTAGTACGTTAGTATCTTATTTGAATTAAAATTAAATAGGTAGAAATCGTACACTGCAAATGTACAACATGAAGGGAATATCTGCTGCTTTCAATAACTTTCACAGCACTGCTTTAGAAGCATTTACTACTGCCTTGGAGCTTGCCCAGAGCAAACCATCTTCTGTTTCAGGATTTGAACTACAACAAATCTTATTGAACAGAATTGTAATGTTTGTAAAGCTGCAAAGATACGAAGAAGCAGTTGAAGCATTCTCAACGATTGAAAATCTTGATGAAGTAGGATTTGCGGTTGGAGCTTTAACAATGAGCAAACGTAATTTCAACAAGTTATCCAGAATACTGTAATATTGTGTAACTAATTTTATGAATATCCGTGACCGTAGTTGGATATCTGGAACAAGCTGAAAAACTTTATTCACAACTGCTCAATTCTTTGCCAGAATCAAAAGCTGGTGATCAAGATAAAATAAATGTAACAATAGCATTAGGGTTAGTTCATGACCTTCACACTGGCCCGGAGGCAGCATGTAACCTATTGCTGCAAGAGTAAGTTTAATTATGTTTTAACGTTAGTTAACCAATGATCATATACACCTAATTGCGTTGTATCACACGTTGCAGTTTTATGGTGAAAAGTCCACACGGTTTGTTGGCATTGTCAGCTATCGGAATTATGAATAATGATTCTGAATTTGTAAGCAATGTCATGCCACATCTTGATGCATTCCAATATGATGAAGATGTTCTTCCCGATATTGGTTTAATGAAAGCATGCTTTCACATCATGAATGTACGTTTCCTTAATTTTAACAAAATATTTTAAAGCCATTTCAGTAATGACGATTTGATTTTTTCAGGGCGACTCCATTAAAGGTGTCCACGAATTGTTAAAACTTGTTCACAGTAATCCTTTGAATGTACGATTATGGGCAGTTTTGTCCAAGATTGTTTTTCACCATGAACTTCAATCAATTCACTCATCTACAATTCGTAAAATTACAATGACGGCTCTCAAGTTATCAAATTTGCGACCAAAGGGGATTGCAGACACAATTTATTCCATGTCATCTGCAATGGTTTCTTTGTGTTATTTGATGAGTGATAATTGGAAGACTGCTATTACTACTGCGTTGAAAGGAATTCGAAAATACCCCAAGGCATCTACTTTAAATTTAATACAAAATCCAATATGCTGAAATTGCTTATGTTAATATATTCGTTATTTTTTTGATTTGCAGGAACGAGAAAATTGGATTGTTCTTGCCTGCGCGTTTTGGTATCAGTACGTTGAAACTCGTAACATTAAGGCTTATAACATGGTGATAAACATTTTGGAGAAGGAATTGAGTTTAAATCGTATTCATAAAAAAGCAGAAGACTGGGCAAAAGCTTTCCTTCAACTTGTGAGGAAATCCTATCCTCCTTCATGAAATTTATAAATTAATCTCTGCCTGTGATATGTATGTATTGTTATTTCTGTATATCGAGATATTAGTATTGTATTATGTCAGGATGCGAATAAACTGCAGAATAGAAGGACAAACTCCAATTCAATTGATTTCTTGATCTTTAATCAACCATGGTTTATTGCATGATGTGTAATTTCAAGTTGTCAATTAGTTTTACATGTAATGTTTTAATATTAAGTCTTACCTAGTTAACTCAGTTATTCAATCGGTATAATAGTCTTCATAATGGTTTCCCTTAAAATTATCAGTGCACCGAAGTTTCTTAAAATAATTTAATAATTATTTACTAGTATTATTATGGAACAATTCACATTGGTTTTAGATTATAGGTGGGTGGGTAGGATATCAAATGTTTGAGTTTATCGTGGCTTAAACAGTTAACCTTCAATTATGTTCTTATGTATTATTCTTCGTAAAAGATACATAACAAATGAACAGTTAAACACGTTTGGATAAGACTGAAGAAACTGAATAAATGATGTCAAGAAATCTTTCAAAACTCTAAACGTGATAAACTCAAATTTAAGAAAGTAAGAGAAGCATTTAAGTAATTTATAGGTACAACCTAGACGGTACGGCCCAGGGGGTGTGGTTAAGAAACGTCCTCAGTCTTGACCCCAGGAACTTAAATCCGAAAAATTTGAGGCGTTAAAGAAACGGACAGACACATAAAGTAGCTTCCACTGCCTAATAATAAATGTTAATATACTAAGGTGAATAGTAAAAGGATAGTTTGACCCATAAGACTCCGTTTGGCATGAAAACGTCCAAATTTCAAATTTGATGAATGTCACGGTATGAAAATTTGTTGTATCTTAAATAGGTGAGGCTATAAATATTATAGTAACTGATGGATTCCTCCAAGTAAGTGCTTATAGTATTTATTACATTAATTCTACTCTATCTTATTGATATCTATCCACCTATGTATTTTGAGCACCTTGACATTGAGTCATAGTCATCTTATTCTTTACATCTTTTAACTAAATTATAAACGCTACGCTAAATACCACAGTGAATAATATTTATAGACACATTTACGCAATACGGTCACAAATATAATTGAAATTATTTTACATTCGACTGCAGTAACTGATTATCAAGGTACACTCGCCTAACGTTCAAATTAAATTGTCATCCATGCATGCAAAAATGAACAGGGTTATTGAAATTATATAACGTAACGAGTGGCATTAATTTATCGCTGATTATAATGATTCATACACGTGTACATACAATATCCTATGTATCTGAAAACCTAAGTAGTACATACATTATTGCTACACTACGCATACAAAGTTTCGTACAGATTATGTAATCGATGGTAGAAATATCAACTTTAATTAATCACGGCGTTTATTGAGTATTAATTTATGTAAGAATTAACGTTAAACAAGTCCATGTTAAAGTTAGGCAAATTGAATTTGAGTGAGAATGTGTCTAATAAGTTTTTATAAGGTTGTTGTATGTTGTATTTTATGCATATTTAAGCTTGCTGTTTTGTTTTACTTAATTGGCTGTAGCGGAATTGTTTCGTTTTTTAATAGCTTGTTTGTTGCATTGCTTTGTTGGTTCATAAAATTCATTGTTTGATTGAGATGAGCTGTTGATTTGATGAAGAATAACTGTAGTTTTATTATA
>JAQIWQ010000564.1:0-15465 GCA_034695825.1 Folsomia inoculata
GTTAGTAATGAGCTGGACTACACAATGAAGGTAGTCCCATTTAAATCTGAGAGAAACAGGTCATGCCGACGCATTGTTAATAATACTTCCCAAGTCCATGAGCTCCATGATCATTTCAATTAAACTTTTGGCATAACACGATAGAAATTGCGAAATTATTAATTATTGTGGAACATAATATCCATGCAGTGTACGGTGCAAGATTTTAACCCTACCACTGGATCATTCGCATGACCGTGGTTAATTTATGTACATGAGTCGAAATTAAAGGATATTACTTTAAATTTTAATACACAAGCATTTAAGCATCATCATACTACCTTAGAATTGGCCTTTCGGTTTGACGGTATTATGACATAGATGCAGTAAAGGAATGTCGAAAGAAAAAATCGGTTTATGTCAGTGTAGAAATTGGGAATTTCATAATTTTTGTCGGAATGAACATTTTCCTAACAATATACGAATCGGTGAGCTGTTATTCTTCGCAGTTGACCTAGTACTAACACCTTTACCTTGATTTTCGTGAGGAATAATGTGCAATAGTGTAATTCTTTCAGTAGATGGAGTCCACTCAAAGCAGACCAGCAGATAATGATTCTTTAGAATCAGTAGAGTGGGACCCCGGGGTTGAAAACCCCACTTTAGAAAGAATCCACCCAATTATGGCCTTTAGCAGATTCTATTATTGAAGTGATAGAACCAAGTGATTGATTATGTATTATAATTTTACCATTTCTACCATTTCTATGGTCCAACCGAGGTAGCAAGCCAACTCGATTTCTTGTTCAGAGGCTTCGAAATTTATGAAATTAGCAAACGACAAAACAGCTACAAGTCCCCTGTTTAATTTAATTCTCAATTAGTTTTCACAATCAAAAGATTAGAACCTCCATCTTTTTCCATGGGGGACGTTATACTCGAGGCTTTTTCGGAGAAATTTAGGCGAGGACAAAACTAATGGCATTATTCTCGTGTTAAAAACACCACAGACTTATTTGAATCTGCTGAAATTATTCCGAATTTGGCTGCGTCTACATGGGTATTTATCCCACTATGAAAATACTGTAAATCATTACAAATGCATAACAACTTGAATATGGGATTACCTACCTTGAGGAATAAATAGTAATGCTATTGTCGTCGACATATTGACGAGCCATTGTTCAACTCGCTGCTAGACCTCCACAAAAGAAACGTGCAGGTCTAGCAGAGGGTTGTAGAATGCTCTCGTCACGTGGGTAGCTAAATTTTACGTTGATTGATCCGAAACTTGGGTGGTAAACTGGACCCTGATCAAATTCTACGACCCCTCGAACTCAAAGGCAGGAGGCAACTGGATAATCTTTGCATTTTGAAGTATGCCAAGTATATCCTGGCGCAATAATGCCTAAGTGAACCAATTTTGAAATTTTTCATGATTGTGTCAATTATGCACAATATTACGTACCTCTCCTCCTTCTCGAGTACCACCGAGTCCAATGAACAAATATCTGATTGTACTTGAATTTTCTTTCATAAGACCTTATATAACCATTACGTAATCTATTTACCTTGCTATTTTTTGCAGATTCTTCCTTATTCTCTTCCAACTTTAGTGGTTATTTTCGTTAAAGTTTTCCTTATTATCAACTAGCTACCAAAGTCAGGTTGATCATGTCATACATACATAACTATCCCTAACAAGACAAGAATACTACATTCTGTAATTGTTTAGTGAAACTGGCAATGCGTTGTGGCAAACAGATGGATGAGGATACAAAGCAGGTTTTTCAATGAAATATAATGCGCCGCACATGGTATGTATCGTTGTATTTAAATCTTTTATTCAGTTCAGTTTATTGTCTTGCCCATTTCAAACCAGGCAGGCCCTTTCCCAGTAATTAATTCCATTTTATTCAACATCTGTCTCGGACCTGGAACGATTAAATCGAGTGTTGTCTCCTTCGAATGAATAGTTGTTGGTGTTTGGATAAGGTTGGGGGTAAGCTGATTTTAATAGTTTTGTAAAAAGAATACAGACAGGTAAGACAAAATTGAAAAATTACAATTTAAATAGTCAAGACGTAACTTGTACAAATGTTTATCTACAGTTCGTCATGTTCTTCAAAAGTAATTCATATAATAATGGCTTTTAACAACTTACTCATCCTGTTTTGACTTATTGTTGGAAAATATCTTGATTTGTGATCGGACTCATTATTATGGAATCTTAATTCTAACTTAATCCTAATCTTGTGAAGTTAACCTTATTAAATTCATTTATGCATATTGTAAAAATTATTGTGTGTACTTGGAAGGGCCACCGGCCATGAAACAATAAATTCCAATCTATCCATGTTTATCTGCAATCTTGGTTTCCAAACCAGTTTTTAATCGACTGAACCTAACCATAAAATATGTCATAACGGACTCTCATTCATTTACATGTATGAGTATAAGGGTAATCTAAATTTATTTAAAGACACCCTAAAAATTGTTTGTGTAATTGTGTAGGTAAATGAATTAATAAGAATGTAAGTAATATGAATATATGAATTTTCGCGTTATTATTTCTACATTTTAACGCAATGATAATATATTGACTGAAGCATTATGTAATTAGCTTTGTTTATTCTGAAAGCATAATATGTACTAATTGAACCCATATTTCTTCTAGGGAAGCATCAAATCCTTGCTTGCTTCTCTAGATTTGGCGTTTCAGCATGAATTTCTGAAAAAAGTTTATTTAAAAACAAGCCAATCCGTCAAATACTTGTTTGGCTATAGAGCATTAAAAAATTAATGTAATTGATTGCTTATGTACATAACTCAACAAAAGACGGGTACGCTATATTATAGTCCAACACTTATCCAATTCAGCAATTTCGGGTACAATTTGTTCAGCTTGCTCCAAATACTGGAATAGCAGAACAATTCAGTTGGGCAATCGTCGAAAACTGAACATATTTTAGTATTTTGTTCTATCCCAATCTCATTATTGCAATATGCAGCAATATGCGAAATGAAGAGCAGAAAACGTTGGTTTCAACTCAGATTGAGATCTGTTTTATTACTAAAAACGGTGGTCTTTTATACTCCTAACAAGCAGGAAATGGTGTTTTAGTTACTAAACGTTTGCAAAACGTTTGCCTAATTAGGTTAGTGGTCCAACTAAATAAGGGCATTAATTCATACGATTTAACTTGAAATGTGTAAATTGTAACAATAACAAGTGTAGCTATTTATATGACATTAACCGAGTTGTGGTTAATCGGCTTATATGTCAAGTATCGTCATTCACAATAATATACCAAGCGAATAATGATTGTGGTCACTTTGACCTACATACATAGTATTTACGTAAGGTGTACATAACATAATCTCGTGTAATGAATATGAGTAATCAATATTTATGTAAATGACATTATCCGTAATTGTGAATTTATTGAGAATCTAAAGTTCAATTTTATGGATGCATTCGTATCCACTCATGATACTGTTGAATCCAAGCTTCATGTACATTATTCAACCCATCCTTGTTGTAATTTCCGATAAAATTGTTTTCAGTCTTATTTTGCAAATTTTTTAATCCATTTTCCATTCGCTTCATCTTCATGTCAGCGGAATTAGCTTTCCCTTTACGAATAAACATTTGCAAAAATATTTCAAGACCAATTTTGAAACCATCTCCGAATGGCACGGTCAACAAAGTTTAAAGGATTGCTTGTAAAACTAATTAACAAAACAATAAAAATCCTCGTTTTGAATACAAAGTAATACAGTGACGTCACTATTCGGAAATCCGATACCAATTTATGCTCTCTATTTACGGCATTTAGGTACATACGGCAATTTCCGGCACGGAATGCCTTCTTGCCATGATGGCATATACTGCTGAGAAGCACCACCATATGAATAAAGATAACAATAATCAATGCTATTCTAATCATTTTATGGCCACTCTGCTCCCTCTCCTCATTCTGGCAGACTTTCCTGGTCTAAAACAAGTTTTTGTTGTTGGTCATTTGTTTCATTGATATTTTTAACTGCGCAAATGTTTAACTACCTCCTAGTAGGGTCTGGGTGTAGGTCTAGCCATTGTTGTTGTTTGTGACTAAGCAGTCATAACAATAAACAATAAAAACAATCAAAATAACAACAACGAAGGATGGTGTTTAAGCCAGGATTAATCTTAAAAAATGATCTTATTCAGCGAAATCTATCTTTATTTGGGTATAAATAAAACTGCCGGTGATTATTTAGCCACAATTCTCGTTCAGAACACTGCAGATTCACAACAATCTTAATTCTACTCCTTTAAGCATACTTGAAAATACAGGTAAGCCTAAATAATCAAAATTCCTAAATTTATATGTCCATAATATTCACATTTAATAAGTAATGCAATAATAAATTATTAAGAGATGGACAGAGAAAGTTGCTTCCGGTATTTACTAATTCTTTGATTTCATTTTATTTTAAGGCTTGTCCTCCGTTATGGCTCCAAATTCAAAATACAACATAAAGGAAGCCAGTCTAGGAAGGTTGGCAGTTTCTGGTAAATTTCGACGATTGAAGCTAAACAGCGTCCGGCCTGAAGTTGACCCGGATATAATTGATGACATGGCCACCAAGTTGACTGAATGGTCAATATATTGCGAAATCAAGAGCGAGCATTTTCAGCGAACCTCCATCAAAACTATAGCCCTAAGCGTGGTCCAATTCTGTCTTTACTGGTTCTCGGATGTCCACCTGGATTCCAGACAGATGCACTTTTTACTTCGGTTTCTTCTCTGGACATGGTTTATGGACGACGCCTTGGAAGAAGCTTGGTTGAATGGGAGGTTTCACAAAGGAAACATACAGAGGCTCAGATACGTCCATAAAACTTTCCTCAAAATTATTCGCAACCAGACGATTCAAGGCGTAATACCCGAGTTATCGGAATTGCCAGAATTCCAAGCCATTTGCAAATGTGCACAGGGTGTCGTTCAGATGGGGATAAAGATAGCAGGAGACGGGTATGAGAAAGCCATTGAGCCGTTGGCGGAAGATCTGCAAACAAATCTACAATGCAATGAATGGTTAACTTTAAGCAGGGTGGACGAAAGGTAAATCCACATTTATTTCGACGTGCATTGAAAATTTAAATATTAATTTGATTATTTGTACATCTTCAGATATAACCTTCGCACCCATCGCGACTGGGGATTGCTACCTGCTGGTTCAGGTTATGTCATGGAAGCATCTGCCATCCCAGATAGAGTCCGTATTCCGTCGGAGATTCGAAATAATCCTGCATTTCTTCGAATGGTCGACATTATAATGTCAAACACCACACGGGTCAAGGGCGATCTTGGGTCAAAAACTGACTTTGAATTCAAGGAGGTGGACTTTGACGACAAAGTCTTGTTTCGTGTTCTCTGCAAAAATAACCCCATTGAAGTTGCAGTAAGAGATTGCGAGGAGCTGCGAGATCTCGACCTCATTAACCAGGCACGGGTCGATATGATTAACGAAGAAGAAAGTATTTCCCGCTATTTCGACAAAATTAACATTTTCATTCACGGGCATGGACAGAACAAAATTTATGCCAAAAATGTTCGCAACCGAATGGAAGGGTTTGTCCAGTGAGAATCAGATTGAAGGAGACAAATCTACATCCCTGAAGTCGATTGAGCTTTTCCATATATAATAATGCAAAGTAATTTGTCAGATTCTATTGACGCATTCTTTGAACTTTAAGTAACATTTTCATATTACAGATTTGTACAAATTGTAAGCTGGAATTTTGCAGTATTGGAAATGTGAAGAAATACCTGGCACATTTTAAATATGATACTACAATTTGTGCAATCTAGCATTATGAGCCATCCAGCTATTAATAGTTTTAAATACCATTAAATACTAATCAGATATTTAACCATTATATAACTTTTGATACCACCAGTAACTAATACCACATGTAACCTTTTTAGTAATTGAAAAATAAATCTAGAGAAAGTAAGCAAGAAATCCTGGAAACCAAAAAACAAATATTCATGACTTGTTGCTATAGGAAATTTCTAATGTACACCCGACTCAATCAATAATGAGAATTCTTCTCCGTTCTGAATTAAGAACGAACATAGTAACGAACGAGGATAGTGATTCTCAAGGAAGAAACCCATCAAAGAATTTGGATCCATTTCTTATATACATAACGAACAACGAGTGACAATTTTAGATACTGGATTTGACATTACGAATAATTGGGTTTATACTACAAACGAAACACTAATTATGCAAACCCTAAATGACTTTTCTTGTTAACAATGCGCCTTTGAGGAAGTAATATTTATTTATTCATCAAGTATTATATTCTTGGTATCACGTGCTTTGAAATAGATTGGTCTGATTTTTTTGCTATAAAGTGTTGAGTATTTATTCGTGTGGTTTTCATTTTTTACATGATTTTATTGTCAAAACTCCGCAGTCCTCGTAGCACTTTTGTCCTTTAAGTTAACTAAAATCCGTAATATTCTATGTGACTTCCTTATGCCAGGTGATTTTTGTGGTTTTATACTACTAATTAATTAAGCAATGTTTTAATGGCCAATATGTATATTGATAAAACAGGCCTGTAGTTTAACCATCCTAAAACTCGTTTGGCAAGAATACGCCCTAAAGATTTCAGACAACTTTTCCGGTTAAAGATGAAAGTGGCTGAGAATAATTGTCTCACCACAGATACAAATATAACTTGATGTACCACAGAATTTTGGGTATTTAAGCCCGACACGATATCCTAAATTGCTCAGAGTGTCTTTGATATTCTTTCATTTCATACTAAAATTATTATTCATCCATCAGTTATTTCATTCAAACTATTTGAAATTCGACAAAGCCATGCAAAACGTTAGGAAGGGATTGTCTAGTTTTTGCCAAACAGGTGCATTCCAGTTGAATTCATTTGAAACAAATTACTTTATAAATTTCCTAATTTTTACAGCACGTAATCAAGCCATCACAAGAAGCTCTAGCCATTGGGTCAATTTTGTAATAAATGTAGAACATAAAACCTTAGGGAAGGTACTGCTAGAGTCAAAGTGGAAACTCCCACATGATATATCCAAAAAGAGTAGACAAAATGTCACACCCGCTGAAATGGCAATGGTCGCTGATAACTCAATGGGGTGGGTTGGAGAACATTTTGACGTCAAAGGACGAGAAGACCGGTATCGTCAACTGACCAACCACGCCACAGTTATGGGGGTATTAACTACCCCTCAATCAGAAGCACTTCTCGGCGATATAACAACCCTGTGGTCCAAATATTGTGCCTGGTTTTGGATCTATGATGATATTCTCGATAGTACCAATCTTTGCGATGAAAATACCATCAACTTGGAATCAATGAGAATGTTTTCCTCTTGTGTCGACAATATCTTATCCGGTAAATATAAGGAACTTGACATCAAGTCATTATCCCCTGCCAAACTTCGATCAACATTGTCTCTGACTGAAGCAGACCCAATAATAACTTCTGTCTGTAGTTCCTATTTGGATATCGTACAGTCAGCTACAAAATTGGTCCCATCATTTCCCGAATTCAGTCAACCTTTATATAAGCCATTAAAATTGGCATATTTAAGGTCATTTGATTGGTCCCTCTTGAGACCGTTTGACGAATATTATTCGGACGAAGTCTTTATTAATTGGCGTAGTGTGGAAAGTGCGGCAAAACCAGCTACCGTTTTTCTATCCTTATTACTTGGGGGCCAGTTGCCTCTTGAAATACAAATGCATCCAATATTTACTGTTTTCATGGAATTGCTTTCAAATGTTTTGGCTCTGTTTAATGATGTTTTGGGGGCAAAGAAAGATTTCGTTAAGGGCGAGACGGACAGTTTAGTTGCGTTTAAAATTTTTAAAAAGAATACCAAGCCCGAAGCTGCTCTTGAGGAGGTCGTCAATATTCTTACAAAGAGGGTTGAGCAGTTGCATTTAATCAGGAAAGATTTGTTCAAATTATATCCAAACTGCAAACAGTTGAGCGATTTTGTGGGTGCGGTAGACCTTATGATGGACGGCGCAAATCAAATGTACTTGTACTCTCCTCACTATCTTATGCAAGATAGCTCAGAAATTGTAAAGGCATAAATGTGCAATAAATAAGCAATTTTAATTCTGTAATTTTCATTTGATTCCGTTTTAATCACGTTTCACTTGCACTGCAGAATTCCCTCCTTCTTGTGATGACCCTAAAATAATTTTTAAATAAAAACTCACAGTAACGTTGACAAAGTTATGAAGGGAGTACTTGAAACCCTTTCCGGTCTTCTTTCGAAGCAGAGTTTAAGACTATCACAAGTAAGCCAATTACACTTGCCACTCACAAAATCCGTCCCGAAATTACATGTTGTTTCTGCAAGTCCAAAAACAAATAAGTAGTCATCTTGTATTTGCAACAAGATTCCATACTTAGCAAGATTTGTCATGGATGTGCAGAATTTTATCGTCAAGTTGAACCCCACTCTAAAAATTGCACATATATAATTTGAATGGCTAAAATTTTATTCATAACATAATGCCACCAAAGACGGGTAGATAGAGAGAAAGGTAGCTGGTTTTGAAATCGCATATTGATTTTTTTGTTTGATCATCCGGGTGCATCATGTAGGGGGCATCATTCACTCTAACAATTGCGACACAACCGGAAAAACCCCGAAGGGAAAACCGCCGCCACCAGGAGTTGAACTCGCGGCCCATTTGGTTCGCAACCGCACTCTTAGCCTTTCGGCTAGCGAGTCACAGTGATTTGTAATTCTCGAACGTAAATTAGGCAAAATCGCAATCTGTGATCATTTTCGAGTCGAGATTTTGACCAAGCGCGGATTTAAAGACAATGTCTTGGAAAAAAGGAGCAACTAGGTCAAATATGGTTTCCCTCCGAATTGACGTATAAGCGGCATTTTCGAGTTGAATGACATCGTTAGTTCCGGAAACATCGACACCGGCAAGGACGCAATCTCCGCGTTGCTAACCGATCCATCATGTCGTCCGCTATTACAGAGCTTGCATGTAACTATGGATAAATAAAGTGATTGAAAATTATCATATGATGTATTATAATTTGATGTGATAGTAAATAAACACGAGCCGTTCATGACATATATCAGTCGATTAAACTAGTTTTAAGGACAATACCTAACCGTATGCATAAGTGCAAGTTACGACTTGACTAACAAAAAATTCTATCTCTCTATTCCATCTCATTCCCATTGATAAACCTGCATTGCACCCTCATCTATCTGTTGGACACAACGCATCCCCAGTTTCACTAAGCAATTACAGAATTTATTCTTGTCTTGTTGTTTTGTTGTTTTGGGGATGTTTAACAGAGTCAACCTGAATTTGGTACGTAGTTGATAAAAGACAAAAACAAGGAAATGTTTAACAAAAACAACAACTGAAATTCATATTAAATGTGTTCACGGAATCTGAGGACATGGTTTGATACTGGTTTTGACAAGCTTTCGAAAATCTATTTTCTTCTTCAGGTCAACTAAAATTCAAAGAAAATAAGGAAGAATCTGCCGAAAATAGCAAGATAAATAGATTACATCACGGACAAAACTTTCAGTAGAACCGGACATTTATTCGTTGCGCTCGATCTATAAGATGCTGCTCGAGACCAGGAAGGGTAGCTAGTATTGTGCAGATTTCAATAAATTTTGGACATTGTTGACTTTTTCAAGCCATTGTTCAACTCGCTTCTAGTCCAGCATAAAAGATATATGCAGGTCTGGCAATGTCATTCAGCGAGTTGAGCAATTCACGTGCTCTCATTCATTACTGGGATTGGTATCTACATTTTATGTTTATTGAACCGAATTTGATAGGTAAACTGGATCCGGGTCAAATTCTACAGCGCTTTCGAAATCAAGGGGAGAAGACTCTTGAATATATCCTGGCCCAATAATACCTCCTGTGAAAAGTGAACCAATTTTGAGATTTTTTATTATTTTGTCAATTCTCCGTAGTATGCCAATATTACGTAGCTTTCCAGGTCGAGCACCACCTCGGATCGAGTCCAACGAATAAATGCCTGGTTGTTCTTAAAGTTTCTCTCATAAGATCTTATATATCCATGATGTAATCTATTTATCTTGCTATTTTCGACAGATTCTTCCTTATTTTCTCCAATTTCAATGGTTATTTTAACATTTCCTTATTTTTCTCTTTTATACCAACCACCTACCAAATTCAGGTTGATTCCGTCACACATACCTAACAAAATAACAAAACAAGAATAAATTCTGTAATTTAGTAGTGAATTTGGCGATTCATTATGTCAAACAGATGGATAAAAGCCCAAGCCGGTTTATCAATGCGTATGAGAGAATGCACAGCATCATCCTAATTACCTAAATCCTATTGTCAATTTAGTTTATTGTCTTGCCCACGTAAACACGTACAAAGTGCAGATATCTTATCACACAAAAGATAACATGAGTCCGTTTTAATTAATTAATTAAATTCAATGCGACATCTGTTTCGGACCTGTGACCAAGTCTGAAAATCGGCCATGTTTGTCATATTTTTAAACTAGCTCTGGCTTTAACGTCATCCTTTATGGTTGTTATTGTGATTGTTTTAATTGTTATGACTGGTGGTAAAACCCAAAGTGGTATTATACAACAAAACAACAAATTAACTCAAAGTGGCCACGGGGAAGTAATATCCTTATTTATCAAGCAAAGTAATCCTTTGCTCTTCTAGTTCTCGCCCTTTGTTTTCAAACAATGTAAAAATTTGCATAACTTCTTTATGAAACAAATGCGTACTTGACATTTTGTGATTGTTTGGATAAAGCAATGCATACGGCAATTTGTGCCTCAAACAACACCAAATGGCCAGGCCTACCTACACCCAGTGCTTACAGAAAGCGCAGTTATCCAGTTAAACGAAACGACTGAAATAAATGACCAACTACAAGACTTTTTTTAAGTACACCAGGAAAGTGTGATAAATTAGGCAAAGTAATTCTTAAGAAGGAAAATGCCTATAAAATGATTTTTTTAATTCTGCAAACCAATCAACTTTTTATATCTGCCTTATCATCTGCTTTAAGCATTAGCATCTGCTTTATATAACGAGTATAAAACAGATATCGCTAAGAAGTGAAATTTTGAAGATTAAATGAGTCCCACTTTTGACACTATCCTTTAAGCGATGACTATTTTTTCTTTGCTATATAATCAACTGTCCGTCATTATTAAGTCACAGTCTTCAAGTTTTGCCACAGTACAACAGATCTACGACCATCTTAATTTTACTCTTCTTGAGGATACTCAATATATACTTAACCGTCCGAACTTCAAAACTCAGGTAAGCGATTAAATAAACCAAAGGCGTTTAACCAGGTTTTCCTCGGATACTGATACCGTATACTAAATTATTCTACATTTATTATTTAGTACTGCAATGGCTTTATTAAAACCGAAATATAAACCAACCGAACTAAATGGGTATGTGAAGTTCAACATTCCCGAAGTCAGCCATGCCGCTGTAGGAACTGTAACCGTATCTGGAAAATTTCGACGAATAAAGCCCAACTGCGTCCGATCTGAAGTAGACCCTCTGATAATTGACGCCATGGCGGGAAAATTGACCGCATGGGCAGAGGAATACGGGATAAAAGACGAACACTTTGAGCGCTACTCCGTCAAGGCAATTGTCGTAACTGTAATAGAATTCTGTGTCTACATTTACCCCAATGTCCCTCTGGATTCGAAACGGATGCAATATTTCATCCTTTCTTCGTGCTGCGAATTGTTTTTTGACGACGTTTTAGAAGAAGCTTGGTTCGAAGGAAAGCTTCACAAGGGAAACATTCAGAAATTAAGTCACATGTACACAACCTACATGAAGATTATGCGCAACCAAGCCATTGATGACCCAACACCCGAATATCCAGAGTTACCGGCATTTAAACCAATCTGCAAATGCCTTCAGTATGCCGTTGATGTCGGGATAGAATTGGCAGGGGATGACTATCAGGAGGCTGTGGAACCATTCGCTGCAGCTTTTCAAACAGTTCAAGAATGCAATGAATGGTTCACTGTAAGCAGATTAAATGAAAGGTAACATTGACTCGATCTGGCCTACGAAATTTCAAACGTTTCAATTTTAAATGTTCTCACCGTTCCCGCCACTGCACCCGTTAAATATACATAATTATCAGTTTTTTATATCAGCGGCATTATTTCACATTCTTACAACAATTTATTTATCAAACTTTAGATACAGCCTTAGCACATTTCGCATTTGGCGAATGATAAATGCAACAGGACATGCCATCATTGAGGGACCCGCATTCGCGGATAAAGTTCGTCTTCGTCCGGAAATTCGAAATCATCCTGCATTTCTACACATGGTCCACATCATGATGTCCTATTTCCAAAAAGCAAACGATCTCCTCGGAGTTAAAAAAGACTTTGAATACAAAGGCGGCGACCCCGACAGCGAAATCGTCTTTCGAGTCGTCTGGAAAGGTGACCCCATTGAACTTGTGGTGCAAGAAACATGCGACTCAATGGATGAGTTATTGCAAGACCTGGTCCTCGTTAAGCAAGCCCTTATCGACATTTTTGGTGAAGGTGAAAATCTTCTCCGGTATTTGGACAAGATTGACAACATGATTGATGGACCAAACCAAGTTTATGTCCAAAACTTTCGCTACCGACTCAGGAGAGGGGCTGTTGAATTAACTCGAGAGGACATGATACAAGAAGAAGAAGAAGACTAAAGTATGTAAATCATTGAAGCAAATTAATGCTTGAATGCAACCGTATATTAATTGAATCATTCTTTAAGTTGGGGATATTTATTTTCATGACGATATTAACGAATTTGTTATCGAAAGTACTCATTCGCAATCCAATAAATTGCTCTATTAACTTCGATCATCCCTATAGCCGTGTTTCAACATATTATCCTATATATATTCCTTTGTATTCAGTCCGTCTACACAATTGTAACAGCGACTTTTAATTCGTTAATTAGATGAAGGTGGTTAGAAAACTGTTTGCAGGTTTCGTGATGCATCTACATGTTTCCCAATCAAACTTGACTACATATAGTATGATAAATGATAACTTTAGCATCCATAATATGGTAATGCAAACTGAAAGGGAGAGGGTATCCTTGATCCTATCCTATCGGTACGTGGTGATTAACTCTTTTAAAAAGAGACCAACAATTTCAGTTCAATTTTAAGATCTCTTACTTGTAATTCGAAATATGCGGTTTTAGTTTTTTAATAAATCCTTTGTTTGTTAAAAAAAGAATGTGATTGCTGTAGTTTATAACTTTCCACTGAAACCTGTCGAAGGAAGGATACGTTGGTATGACACCAGACTCTAAGTCATTCCAGGTAGATTTATTCATGAACTGAAAAAGCCCTGCCTGTATGGCCCTACAATCGAATGGTATCCAATAAGAATTAAAATCCACTGGACTTTCCATTGTTAGATTAAATTAATGGAATAATGATTACTGCTAATTTTACAAAACTGAATTGGCACGAGACTTTTTTGTCGCGACATATTTGTTTTATGCATACATGCCGCGACATGCGTATGTACCTGTCCTGCACTCCTAAGATAAGGAGGTTCGCCAAGTGGTGTCCCGAACCTACAAAAATCCCAGACGAAATTTGCATACGATCGACTTATAAGTGTCCAAATGTTGGTAAATAATATAGCATTACTACCTCATCTGAATGTGACAATTTCTATATTTGAATCATTAAAGTTTAAACTGTAAGCCAAAGAATCAGTTAGGAAAGTAGTAGAAAGAAAGCACATTTATAAGAAGCATAATTCCTGATGCTTCCTAAACATGGGGGTTGAAACCATCAATATTGTACTTTGTGAATATCAGAAATAAAGCTAAATTATATGATTTATATAATGTTTCAATCAATTTATTACAATTGCACTAAAATTTAATATTATGTATATAAATATTTATAACGTTATTGATTCACCAATACACAATTTGTACGGCGTCTTCAATTTTTTTAGATTATCCATTAACTTATACGGTATGTATGTTATCATAAATGACTACGAGTCGTTCATGACGTTATTTTAAGGTTAGGTCCAGCCCATTAAACTGGTTTTCAAGCCACGAGATAAACATATGTATAAGTCGTATACGTACAAAACAAATTACTAACAACAAAACTATTAAAACCAAATGATCCCCATTAAGTACATTAAGTACATCTTGAGACGAGCAAGACAATAAATTCACTAAAAGATTTAGCACAGCAAAGATGTAGATGCTGTGTCCCGTATTATGCCATTCAAAAACATGCTTTGTGCTCTCATCTATCTGGTTGACACAATGCATCTCCAGTTTCACTAAAAAATTGCATAATTCATCCTTGTTTCGTTGTTAAGGATTACATTTGACAGAATTAACTTGAATTTGTTAGGTAGTTGGTATAAAAGTGTAAAAAGAAGGAAAGTTTAAGAAAAATAACTACACAAATTGGAGAAAATAGGCAAAAATCTGATGAAAATAGCAATGTAAATAGATTGCTTCATGGATATATAAGGTCTCATGAGAGAAACTGTTGACATTTATTCGTTGGACTGTATTCAAAATGGTGCTCGAGACAAATAATGTTGTTCGTAATACAGATAATTGACAAAATCATTAAAAATCTCAAAATCGCAGGGTTCCGGCTGCATGATATATGCAGCATAAAAAGCATGTATGAAATGCATTTCATGCGGTTTCATGCATGGACCATTAACCGCATGAAATACACGAAATGCACGAAATTAAAAACAAGGCATGTTAAAACTTAAATGTTTTCTTCTAGTAACGTTTGCCTTTTAACGGTGGTTAATTTGATACAATAATAATTAAAATTGGACAATTAAAGGTGATGTTAATCCAGGAAAACCATATTTTGTCGATTTCCGATAAGCAAAGCATTGAAACCCACAACTTATCCGTGGCTGGGTTGATTATGAATATTTTGCTTCTCCATTGGAAGCTCCCCACTGAGATTCCCGCTGTATTTTTTTAATTTCAAAACTAAGCCAATGCTATGTAAATAATTTCGTTCGTTTTGTGCATTTCATGCGGCGTGAGTGCACGCATGAAATGCATTTTAAGGAACCCTGCAAAATCGGTTCACTTCTGCAGTAGGTGTTATTCTGCCAGGACTTAGCATTTTTCCAAAAGCGAACCTTATCCATGAACTCCTTCACTATTTCGGGGGCATTAATGTAGAATTTGACCTGGGTCCAGTTGGCTTCTTACAGGCGGATTCTTAAAGAGTTTGAGAATGATGAGAATTGGTGAGGTATTTAGAAATGTACTGTTATTTTCAATGGAGTAATCCGACGACATTTTTTCTAAAATTCTCTTTACTAACCCAAGCTTTCGAAATACAACCGATTTCTTCTTCAGGAGTGAGAG
>JAQIWQ010000565.1:0-15463 GCA_034695825.1 Folsomia inoculata
CATGGGCTCTCAACCCATGCTTATCGCGTAGGTATACATATAGCTATATATAGCAGGCCTTGTGGCTTGCATAGCAGGCTTGGCTAGAGAGGAGTCAGTCTTGTCTTGTCCTGTCTTGTCCTATCAGACCAATAAAGCTTGTTCGATCCCCTACCAAACCCCCAACGGAGTCCTTTCATTTACATCACACGATAAAAATTTGGAGTGTCCGTCATTTTAGTATATTTATAACAAAAACGATTGTTTAGATTTATGGGTAGAACAGATGGTAAAATCTAAGAAAAACCAGCTATAGTTATGAAACCAGTAATTTAAGACAGCTTTTTACCATTACCCTCCGTGGCCCTACATACGTTTTTCAAAATTCTGCTTCTAAGGGCTGACGTTTGAAATTGGATAAACCTATGGCTATAGTATGATCAATGTTCAAGATATTTACTATAGAAAATCATTTTCTAGCACCTAGATAATAAAAATAAAAACCATACGGAGGTTTTTCAGATTTTTATTTCATCACATTTCATCATTTTTCAATTAAAGTCTCATTTTGTTTACATTTAAATTCAATATCTCTCCGAAACCTAAAAAGAGCAATTTAATATCTCGTAATTCATCTTATAATTCAGTTACGTTCATAAAAAGCAGTGAATCATTTAAATCAATCGAGACCATCACCAACTTTGGTTATCATTGTGTAAGTGTGTTTTTGTGCCACAAAACAAAGATTTTAAAAGAGCACTCTCGAAACATTTTTAATTCGTTCATCATACAGTAAAATAATTTTGAGAACTTTATTAGATTTTACTTTTAAGACCATCATTGTTTTTATTGTGTTTTCAAAGTCGACTATTTTTAGTAATTCTTAAACTAAAAATTCCATAAAGCAAGACCATTCTTGTATCATTTTAAAATATCTTTACCCGCACACGTAGTCTCCAAGGACCACAACATTTGTAAAGTGCCAAGTTAACCTTAAACTAAAAACACATAAACTGTTCATCAAATATTAACGAATTATTTATTAGTAACATTCATCAGGTTTTAATAATTACAATATTAAATATATGCTATTTGAAGTAACAAAATCTGCTTTTGCTCCCAATTTTCTCATTGGTTCCCGTCCATAACAAGGGTTGGACACAGTGGCAAACCAAAAACATGTGAAAGTGAGACTTTGTGCAAAACAAATTTTCTTGCTTTTTGCAATTCGTGTTGCAAAAGTAAGAAAATTAAGAAAAGATTGGTTTATAATTATTTATAAAATTAATTGTTTAATTTATAACTTAGTGTGTACATTTTATTAAGTGAATAAGTGAGGTGTTAATTTAACGCATTATGTTGTTAGTGAAATTGTAATAAAATAACAAATTATCATATTATAAATCTTTTTGCTTCATCATTTATTTATCCATCATTCACTTCTTACCACCCACGCACCACGCCATCTGCCCCCCGTCCCCACCGACTCGATCCACCCGTCTCCACAGAATCCACCCCACCGTACGCTCCCGAAGGCCAACCCAATCTCGATTCAAATAATCCATACTTCCAATAAACTCAATCTATTACTTCTTACCTACTCATTGTAGTATTGGTGGTTAATGTACCTAGCTTAACCTCGCCTTGTCTCGCTTCTCACATTCACTTTGTCCCATTTGCAGCCGTTTCCTCTGCATGAGTTTAGCCGCAGTTGGAGTGGTATGGCTTGATTTGGGGATGCAGCGATTGAGGTGATGATGCAATTTAGGGATGCGCAATTGAGAAGGATGGAACGTTACCGCGGTTGTTGCTGACTTTGTTGAGGACTTTTGCGGGGGGGACGCGAATGCCGCGGTTGGGTTTGCTAACGTTTGGGGTTGCCGTGGTTGGGGGGGGGCCGGCGTTCAATTGGAGATATACCATATATCCTGACATGCCATCAATCCTATTCCTTACTTTCGTCATCCCTGCGATCGGCCTTGGTACTCTGAAATCTTACAACTTTCCTATAATACTATGGGTATATCTCGTATACCCTTCTCCATGTATTTCCATCCAAACACCGTTCTACTCCTTCCCCCGCACCAATCGAACGTCGTAACAGTTCTTGGGCGGACCTGGTCTCTATTCAAACAGGACTAGTGTCACACATAAGCTATTTAGGCTAAGTTCAACTATGACCAATAAATTCAGTGAATCATATTATATACAGAGGCGCGGATGAACTTCACACGCAGAGAATCCTTAATGCTCCTTATCGGGTGAAGCCAGTATAATTTGCCCATGCAGGGGTTGCGGTTAAGGCCACCTTTAGTGAAAGATTTACTTTTTGAGGCTCAAATAGTGTTATTTACTTGGCACTTGGTGCTCATTATATTGGAGTATTTTATGATATTGGATGAAAATGTGTTCTGTTGCCTGTCATGAGAGAGAATAATGAATTTTATGCTAAAGTTTTTGTTATATCCGGTTCAGGACCGCTTTTACTCAGACACAAAAGTAAAATTGGCAAGTGTAACAACATTGTACAAGATTAAGCAGCATGGTTTGGAGTCCTTGGCCTTCGTGTATCTCCACAGTGCATCTGGTGCCCGCAAGCCGTTGGGCTGTGCATATAAAAATAGAAATGCAAAATGAATCATCTTATGTTAGTGATGAAATTTACTGAATTGGCGAATCTTACTTTGCAATACGAGCATTAAGCTCCTATAACACTTTGAGCAAATAAACTTCATACTGCATTCTGTAATTTTCTTTGTAAAAAGTATAAGCATATATCTCACAGAATGTTGTACTTTGAGATTCTTTCTTACGGGTTTAATTAGTTACGCTATCCACCGTTCCTCTTCAGCCATCCGATCGTCCCGTAGTTCCTCTGGGAAGGCTTCCGCTATCCTCTAACTATAGTCGCATTTGCACGTTTGCACATATTGATGAAAATAAATACTCCTGAAATAAATACCAAGAAACTTTATTTGCATAAACGCAGGACTTAGCTATGTAAGGAGCTTTCGGCGATATGGCAAAATAGCCCGTTTGCAGAAATGAACTTTCTTGACAATTTATTTCAGAAGTAGGTATATATAGTTTACTTGTAATTAATTTCCTATATGAAATTCTGAAAATAAAGAAAATGAAATAAGTGCAAATGAAATAAGAAAAAGTTCTGTGAATGTCATAGAGAACCATGTATAGCAGCTTGTTAACCAATTTTCATATAGTTGACGTATTTAAGGCCCGTTGCTATAATAATTCCTTACCATAACAAAAAGTGTTCTTTTTAGTTTAATTTATTTTATTGTTATTATGTATTGCTGGATTTATATAACAAATATCTAAAAGTGAGTGTGCATGATCTGTACTAAAGAAACAATGCCAACGGCTTCCTAAGGTGGTCAAATCTTTAGCCACGCGAGTAATTAAGTACCATTTCTTGTTAATACATTTAACTACATTATATTTCTATCTTAATTGTATTTTATGCTATCATATTTAATTAAGTGACTTTACAAATAAATCAATCAATAAACCAAAAATCTGGGTTAAAAATGTATCAGATATTTTCTTCTAAAAAGTTTTCAATACGAGAAATATTTAAAGCTGTTGAAATTTTGAATTATAGAGTTGAATGTAATACAATTACAAGAATGGTTAATTGCCTTCTTCTACCACATTTGCCAGCAGTTAGTATTTTCTTTTGGACTGAGAACGTATAAATTATCTGTAATTTGTACGAAATCACTTTCGTTTACATAAACAGTTTGCATCCTCATTTTGAAACTTGAATACATAAAATGTCTTACTGAAAGTTACATCCTCATTTTATGAATTATCGTCGGTGCTAAGTACTTATTAAGATTAATTTCACAGATAGATGAGGAAATCCTTAAGTCATTTAAATTCAAAGAACGGACCCAATTTCGTCTTGTGTCCAGGACGGGTCAAATAGGAGCAAGAAGAGCATTAACCACCGGGACCGACTTCAGTTGGTTGCTAAATCCAGAAATGATAGCTGGCAGGTAGAGTTGAACAGACAAAGTATTCAAAAATTTAGGAAACAACTAGTCTTAGTGGCGGAAGAATTGGTAATGAAAAATTAGCCGGATAGATATTTAAACCTTGGAAGAACGCTTTGTGGAAAGTGTAGACTCTTCAAGAATGGGGTAATTATCAGAGATGGGCAAGATACTTGCTTTCACGATACTAGATACAAGTACAAGATACTTTTTTTGGAACATCAAGATACAAAGTACAAGATACTAGATACTGTACAGTCTCAAGATAAAGATACTAAGTAAGATACTTTCGACTTCAACGCACCAAGATACAAAGTACAAGATACTGTATCTTAGATACAATTACAACAAGTACAAGATACATTTCACTATATAGTTGTATGCGCTCATTTTTCTTGCCATTTGAACAATAGACATATTGCCTTTATTGAATTTCGAGTAATTTCCTTGTAGAATAAGTAGAACTTCATATATTTTGAAATGGTTATCTGACTCGCTGGCTGTTGCGACCAATGTTTCAAATGACGGCCTTGTAATACATATACTCTTCGTCTATAAGTATTATAGCTAGACAGTTGACTAGCATAATCGCATTTAAACATGTTAAAAATTTTGAACATTGAAAAAACATTGTAAAATTTGATTCGTTTTACAAAAATGAACTTTGGACTTGGCGTATTAAGCAAAAATAAATCTATGTTAGGCCGAACTGTCTCAATTTTCATGTGGAAATGTCAAAGTATCTTGTACTTTCATAAAAGTATCTTAGATACTTTTTCTCGGAATTGGTTTCCATGAGTATAAGATACAAGTACAAGATACTCCGTTCATCCACGAGTAAGATACTCGAGTAAGATACTCTTGGGAAGGACGACTCAAGATACAAAGTAAGAGTAAGTATCTTGTATCTTGTACTTTGTATCTAGTATCTTGAGTAAGTATCTTCCCATCTCTGGTAATTATTTAAGAAAAATTCATTTTGAGAATTACAAGGATCAACACATCTTTAGCACTTGTCATGTTAAAAGGATAAATGCCTTTGTCTCGGTATACTGTCCAACACAAATCAATTTCATGTAGAGTTTGCTTGCAAACCACTGCGCGTTTTAAGCCATTTAACACAATGGTCGCATTACAGGTACTGTTTTGCATGACTTTATTCAACGTGATTGCAAAATTCATCCTTTATTCGAAATCTTTGATTGAAATAAAAACATTAAAAGTTTTTTTCATAGGAATGCTTTCTCCGAGATAAATAAAATTTGTATAATCTTGTTTCTTAAAATGACAAAACACTTGCAACACTTACAAAAATTATAACTAAAATGGTGAGATGTTTTTTGCTTACTAAAATACGTTAATTTTCGACAAAAACACTTGGAGGTTGCACTTTGAATACGGGGTGTATTTACAATTACAACATTAGGTGCTATTTTTATCCAAGTTTTGGCTCATTGTAGTAAAATGTCATCTGTAAGTTAAGAGTAGCTGCCATTGCCAATTTATTGTACTCTATATTATAACTAATAAATTACCATGGACAAAATTCCCTTAATTAATTTTTTTCACAGACGACTTTCTTTCTCTCTCAAATAACGTATACTGAAAAACTTTTTACATTCATGAATTTATGCGAAAGCAGGAGCAACAAAGGATTGAACTTTGGACCCAAAAGCTACAAGAGTGTGGTAAAAACATATTGCACCGCACCGAAAATATTTCCACAGTTTATTTCTTGAGTTTTCCAATAATTTGGTTTAATTGTTTGACAAACAAAAGATTATAGTTATTACATTTACAATAACAATTTAGCAAGAACAAAGGTAAGTAAATACAAAAATATTAAATGAAATTAAATCTAAAGTAACTGAATAAGTACTCTTTTTCTTGAATTTTATTATTCTCAAACTATGTGTTACAATTATGTGAAATTACATGAAAAATGTCAAATACTTTACAAATATCATGCAGCAATTTTTGCATTCTTATTATAAGTGTTGAATTTGGATTAAATATTTTGTTGGTAGAACACTTCAAATTTTACTCGTGTCCTACGTCACATTGTTAAAGATTAATTTATTATTTTAATCAAAGGTTTAATATGATTATTTAAATTATTTGATAAAGGAGCCAAGTTGAACAATGATGAATTCATCTAATTTGGATGCTAATAAAACGATAGATAATGATTCTTCATGCCAAGAAACTACCCACACCGAGGAACATGTCCCCACTAATCCAGGCGTTCTTATCCTCTTCAGGACAGATGTAAAGATTTAATTTATAACTTGTTTGAAATGTTTTGCAAAGTATAATTTAAATTGAATTCTATTAAATTTGCAGATATTTCAAAAAGTCTGCAGACGTTTAGAATGCAAAGATTTGAAACAATTTAAAGAAATTTGGCTAAAATTTAAAGAAATTTGGAAGAAACTTGTTCCACGGCCCCTGCTAAAACTCAAGTGCCTCCGAGTAAATTATGAATGCAGAAGATACTTTCCCCCAGAAGTAAGAGAAGTTTTGCAAACATTTTACAAAAGATTGGTCCAAGCTGCAAAAACTGCGTTATAAAAGCTCGTAATTTTCAGTCTCCTTCAATGAAATCACTCTTAATCCTGCTAAACATGTTGCAAACCTGGTGCAAAGATGGTTTTCACAGTATGAACTTGAATTTCTTGGAATTTGTTAATTATACTCACCTAAAGCTTTACGTCCTTGTTTATTACAGATTAACCGAACTGGTACTCTACAAATTTAATTCTGAACCTATGAATAGGCGTGACAGACTCGGCTAGACAGCACTACATTGCTTAACAGTGCATTTGATTGGTAATTAGTACATAAATATCAAGAAAATTTGCTACTCTGTACAACGCTTTCTAAACCTGGATGGAGGTGTTAATTGGTTCCTTTGAATGCTACAGACTAATGACCTGATTCCTCGAATAGTTTCAATTTGTCATTTATATGTTACATTTACAACTGCTTTAATTGACACATTTTCTCCGTTGAGTCTGGAAGGACTTTTAGTGAATCATGGACTTCACACATTTCTGCGATTGGTTAATGACCTTGAGCTTTGTACTACAAACATGCCATGCTTATTAACCTTAATTTAGGATAATTCTCGGATTTCATTGTTTGAACGATTGACTTCTTTCTTTTTGCAGCTTCTGGGAGGCTCGTCAGGCTTCAGAGTGCTCATGAAGATGATCTTGAGCACGATTTTAAAGTCAGCCTTTAATTGACAAGGTCGAATCCAGTTCCGGTGTTGTTACAAAATCTTTTGACGTATAACATAATTGGTTTACCAAATTGGGTTTTAAAAATTACAAGTAAATGTATAATTTTAACAGTTTGGAACGACTCAGAAGCAAGTATTGGAAAAAACATATTAAGAAAGAGGAAAAATTGTTCCAAATAAGACATGTCCACCCTTGGCTGAATACGGGTGGCCACGACTTGGGACAATTTGTTCTTGCTACGTCAAGCTGTGGATTTATTATCGAAATGATGTCAAAACATGTCACAACAGTGAGAGGAAACCTATTAATCATTCATTTAGACCGGTGGATGGTGAGTACATTAATATTCGTCAATAATTTGTGGAGAATTTATTCATACTAGAAGAATTATCATAAATAATTGGGATGGCGCTAATGTTATTTTTCGATACTCTATCAGGCAATACTTTATGATTTTCAGAGCTTTATGATTTTCAGAGCGTATGGGGTCAAAGGGAGGAATGAGGAAATGTTTCAGTCATTTAAAATTCAAGGAATTGAAACAATTTCGTCTTTGGTCCAGGACTGGTCAAATAAAAGGAAGAAGCAAACCATTAACAAAACGGGCCCGACATTGGTTGGTTATTAAATCAAAAAATGATAGTTGACAGGTATAGTCGGACAAAGTTTTAGGAGATTTAGGAAACAACTACTGTGAGTGGTGGAAGAATTTGTCTTGAAAAATTAATAGGATGGATGCACAATTGTTTAATGCTCTTCAGCTTTGTAGAACTAACCAACCTCCCAGGTTTGTCACCTTTAAAATACCAAGCCTACATACCTTGGACTATTTATTCTTCTTCTTTGTGCAGCGATCGAGAGGCTCATGATGATCGTCCCGATTGATAAGATTTTAAAGTCAGCCTCCATTTGAACAGCTCGGATTTTGCGTTCCAGTACATTTTATACTGTGATTCTGTCCCGAGACTCGAGTCGATGCACGTATTTAAATTTCCGGGTTCGTTACAAATTTTTTTACGTAAAATCATTAGTTTTCCATATTTCGATTTTAAAAATTATAATGTAATGTATAATTTTAACAGTTTGGGACGACCCAGAAGAAAGTAGAAGAAGAAGCATATTAAGAAAGAGGAAAAATTGTATGTTCACACTTAGCCTAATATGGGTGGCCATGCATGGCTTTGTAATCGAAATGGTGTCGAAACATGTCTCAATAGTGAGAGGATACCTATTAATCAACCATTTAGAATGGTGGATGGAGCGTACATTAATATTCGTCAATAATTTGTAAAGATTAATCTATTTATTTTACAAGATTTTTCATAAATATTTGGGATTGCGCTAATGCTATTTTTCGGTACTTTTTCTTTTCTTTATTTGTAGTGAAATGTGATCCGTGGGTTGTCATTACCAATTAATTATACTCGAAATTATTGCTAATAAATTATTCTGGGCAAAATTCACTTTATCAATTTTTTTACATAAACAACCTTCCATCTGTCTCAACTCATGTAAAAGCTTCCGAAATTCATGAATTTATGCGTAAGCAAAAGCAACAAAGGATTGAACTTTGGACCCAAAAGCTGGAAAAGTGTGGTAAAAACATATTGCAACGCATCGCAAATGTTTGCACAGTTTATTTCAAGAGTTTTCCAATAACTTGTTTTAATTATTACACTAACAAAAGATTATATTTATTGCATTTATAATAACAATTAAGTAAGAACTCTAAGGTAAGTAAATACATGAATATTAAAATTAAATCCAAAGTAACTGGATAAGTACTCTTTTTCTTTATTTAAATTTTTATCCTCGTCTCATCTATTATTGAATCCGTATTATAATTATGTGAAACTACATGAGAAATATGGAATATTTTATAAAAATCGAACAATTGTTTTTAGATTATTACAAGTGTTGGATTAAATACTTTTTTTGCTAGTAAACTGTTCAAATTTTTCCTGTAAACATACGTCGAACCGTTTAAGATTAATTTGAGTACAGGTTTAATATGATTTTTTTAAATTAATAGGTAAAGCAGCAAAGTTGGATTCAGATTCATCTAATTTGGATGCTAATAATAAAAGGATAAAAGGATAAAGGCTAATAAAAGGAGATTAATTATTTATGTCAAGAATCTTCCCAAACCGATCTTGTCCTCACTAGTCCGGCAGTTCTTATGGATTGCAGGACAGAGAAGGTAAATATTTGATTTGTAACTTGTTGAAATTTTTGACAAATTATAATTTAAATTAAATTCCATTAAATTTGCAGGTACTTGGAGTAGTCTGTAGACATTTAGAATTTAATGATTTGCAGCAATTTCGTCTCGTGTCTACAATCTGCAATATTGAAGCGATAAGAGAGTTCCTAAAACTGGACCGACACGATTTTCTAAAGTCAGCCTTTGACCAGCCCGGATCCAGAGTTTCAGTACATTTTTGTATACCATGATTCTGTCCAGAGACTCAAGTCGGTGCCACTTTTAGATTTCCAAAGAGGTTACAAAATCTTTTGACGTGCAATATGTAGTTGGTTTTCCATATTTGATTTTAAAAATTATAATTTAATGTACAACTTTAACAGTTTGGGACGATTCAGAAGCAAATTGAAGAAGAGGACAGAGATTTTCCAAATAAGACATGTCCACCCTTGGCCACATACGGGTGGCCATGGCTTAATTGGAACAATTTGTCCTTGGTACATCAAGCCATGGATTTCGTATCGAAATGGGGGTCAAACCATGTCGCAACAGTGAGAGGAAACCTATTAAGCATGCACAGACTGGTGGATCGTTAGTATAACAATATTCCTGTATAATTTGTAAAATATACATTTACGTTAAAAGAATTGTCATAAATATTTGGGATTGCGCTAATGTTATATTTGTCGGTACTTTTTCAGGCAATACTATATGATTCCAAGAGGTATGGGAGGGATAACGAAATCTTTACATCATTTAAAATTAAAGGAATTGAAACAATGTCGTCTTGGGTCCAGGAGCGGTCAAAGCGACAAAGGAAGACCGTTAACAAAACGGGACCTAGTTTGGTTGATTGTTAAATCCAAACATCAAAGCTGGCAGGGGCATAAGGTCAGAGTTTTATGAGATTTAGAGAAAACAACTACTGTGAGTATGGTAGTAGAACTTGTATTGAAAAATTAGTCGGATAGACATTTAAACGTTTGCAAATACGCCTTAGGGAAAGTTACATTCAAGTGTAATTTTCAGTCTCAAGAAAAATAATCTGAAATTTGTATCCGAGTATACATATGTATCCGAGTATGTATCCTGAAATTTGCTGCCAACCTTTCTTACACGGTGCAGAGATACTTTCCAAAGTAAGAGCTTGTATTTAAGTTATCTTAAACTACTTTTACATGAGTGACTATGCTAGTTATTCCCGAAGCCTTTCCAGCACTACAGTGCTTAACAATACATATGATTGGTTATGAATAGATGGATAGAAGAATGGCTTGAAATTCCCCGAATGGTTCCAATTTGTCAAAGTCTTTATCTTTTACCTTCACAACTGAAAACTGTGGCTTTCTTTTGTCAAGTATCGTTAATATGCTCCCCGTTGGAATTTGAGAGAACTTTATGCAAAACGTGAACCGGAATACTGTTTTGGTGAATAAATTGACACACTCTCACCTTTGTCTGGAAAAACTTAATGAATTTTAGGGACCTCCAAAATTGTTTAATGCTCTAGACTTTTGTACAACCAACCTTCCTGTTTTGTTAAGTTTAAAACACCAGTCATGCATATTTTGCGCTATTTACTCATCTCCTTTTTGCAGCAGGATTTTCCACCAGGACAACGCCAGTGTTCATTCATCGAGACTAACAAAACGGTACTTTCTCCAGAAGAAAATACGCGTGTATTGGACTGGCCAATCAAAAGTCCTGACCTAAATCCAATTGAGAACTATGGGATATACCAGTGCGTGATGTGTATGGAAATGGAAAACAGTATGACACCGTTGGCCAGCTAGAACAAGCCATATTAAAGACGTTGGAGAAAGTAGAGAAATCAACCCCTCAGAATCTTCTCGATTCCATGCCAAGACGTATTTTTAAAGTAATTCGTAAAGGTGGGGGTTCAAAAAGTTATTAGTCATGTAAATTAAATGAATATAAAATGTTTAACGCTATACATGCATTTTTGAATAAAATTTCCTAGATAATGTCCTAAAGTTTTGCACCCCCTGTTTTTATCACCAAAAATTTTCTTGCAAGATATCTGTCTTTATACTTTTCCATAGAGTGTAGCATAGTACCACACTCTTTCATACCAAATCTTGAGATTCTGCGGTACTTGTTGGATAAATGCCATACGAAAAACGGAATGTCCTAAAAAAATGCTGCGGACTGTACCAACACGCAATCGGCTAAATGAGTCCTTTCCATATCCAATCTTCGAAGCAGATAAACAGTCATATATAACATACCTAACCACTACCATTAATGTAAACCACCCCTGGTTTCCAGTGGCACACAATTATTTTCAAAAAATAAATCGGCTTGGCAAAATTTTTGTTTTCTTGGAAGCATTTGCTCAGTTGGAATCCAGTAGCGAAGCCTTTTCTACATTTTTACCAACGACTGCTAACTAACTCGTTAATTGCATTTCAAGTTGAACTGAACACAATACAATGGTTTGTTTTTACTATACCACTATTGGCGTCTCCCATACATATTTATGAAAACAAATAATATAAAAGAGTCGAATGGGCGTTTAAAAATACTTATGTAAATCACCATTCGGGTATCAATGTATAATCAGGGTGACGTTTCCGACCGAATTTATGTAACAGGCGGATACCGATAATGCCTCTAAAACAATGCCAAACTCAGGGTACCGAGCCAATAAATTAGCGTAAAACAAAAATTCAAGTGCATTTTACTTGCTACATTCCGAAAACATTTATTGTGGAACGGCTCACAAATCACTATCCCACCCATTACACCTCTATAAATCACCGTTCTTACACCCACACGATTTTTGCATGTAACCTACATGATGCCATACCAAAATTACACAACAACACTCTTTTAAACAAATGATTATAATTTTATAGCCCAACATTCATTTGAATGGCAATTTTGTTAAAGTTGATTGCAAGAATTACCCAACCTATTATTTTATGCACAAGTTTTGGAACTTTCGCCGGTAATTGTGCAACAAAAATACCTTCCATTGTGCTTCTTCATCCAACCACTCTGACGTACTTTTCATTCCACAAAGTGTTGAACCACAAGCCGAAGAATGACTGTAAAACTTTTTTATGCGTTTTTGAGTAAGTCTCCAATCCCGTATAAACCATTTTATTAAATCTATTACGGCTCTTGTTATCTAGTTGTCATCATGCTGGTCCACTCCATATCAGGTAAAAAAGAGGCGAAGGGGAAAAAAAAGACAAACCAGAATGAAATTAAAACTTACAATGGGTATGTACGTTTAAAACAATTTGCCAATTTTATTAACTAACGTTTTACATGCCAAATTACATGTCAAATTAATCATTACATAGATACCAGGTTTTTAAAGTGGACTCAAAAACACCCGCCCAGTCTCGAGTAATTGCAGAGCTCTACCATAGCCACAAATACGACTTTTGGATGCGGCCAACTCACGGCCACGGATTTAGCGAAATTATGGCTGCCCCGGGCCAGATTAAAGATTTGGAAAAACTCCTTAAAAAACATAAAATAAAATATTCCGTCAAAGTCAAAGATGTCGGAAAGTATATATACATAGTTTAACATAAACACTGACAAAACATATCAGTTATTAGACTAAAAACGTGAAAACTCTCTTGTTATAGAGAGATTAAACAGCAGACTACGCAGAACGGGAGGTCTTTATCCAGTGAAAAAGGTAAAATGTCATGGACGGCATATCAACCATTCAAAACAGTAAGAATAAAAATCTTTACAAATCTTTTTAAATAATATTACCTTAAATTTCATTCCATTTGCATAGATTGAATTATTCCTCAGATCAATAAAAAACCCAAACGTTAATGTATCCACCATTGGAAAGTCATATGAAGGTCGCAACCTGTATATTGTCAAATTTTCAACCGGAGAATGCGCTCACAAAAAATCCGTTCTTATCGATGCCAATTTACACGCTCGAGAATGGATCGCAGGGGCGGTAGCGACATGGATTATCAACGAAATGACTAGAAATATCAAAGAGTATACATCTCTTCTTGCACTTGTCGATATTTACATTATACCAATGTTGAACCCGGACGGATACGAATATTCTCGAACTAACGACAGGATGTGGAGGAAAAGCAGGAGTAAAGTGCAGGACAATGATTGTATTGGAACTGACTTGAATCGAAACTTTCCCTTCATGTTTGGTAAGTATGATTTGCATGGTAACTGTAACCGATACCAAGTTCATACCACTAAAAGTTACCAACTAGGACAATGCATAAAATTAAGAGTTCTTCCATTTAATTACGAGGTGGAGAAGGAACCTCGTCGGATCCATGTGCCTTTGAAGACTTCAAAGGGAAGAAACCATTTTCTGAATCTGAATCAAAAGCTTTTGGAGACTTTTTCCTGAGTAAATCAAAATCTGGAACCAAGTTTTACATGTATATGGCATTTCACAGCAAAGGAAACGTAAGAATTGCTTTAAATGTTATAATCGAATGGGAAAAATAAGGAATTTGAAGTCGTAAATTGTAAAAATTTCGGAATATCAGAAATTCTTGTATCCATGGGGATTCACAAGAGATGCTTACACGAGCGACCGTAATGATCAGGTATGACGTAATGCCCGAAGTAATCGCGTCTCAATATTTGGTGACATCAATTTAAAATGGTTTCGTCACGGTTTTTTTGAATTGGAAAAATTAGGTCAATTGGGCAGAAGCCGTTGTTGAAGGGATAAAATCTGTTCGTGGCAGCGAATTTTTGTATGGTAATGCATATGATGTGTTTCTAGGTATGTCACCTTCAATGCTTGTACATATGTATTCAAAAAACGAACTGCATCAACTATTCCTCAGATCTCGGTGTTGCTGGAGGTGCCAGTGACGATTGGATGAAACGTTGTGGAGTGAAATACACCGCAACTTTTGAAATGGGCGAGGAATTCATGCCACCACTAGACGAGATCATTCCTATTGCAAAAGGTTTGCTGCTAAATATATTATTGCATAATATTTATGGTAAAACCTAATCCGTCTTGAATAATTCAAAATAAAGAAGTTTGGGCCGGAGTTCAGGCTGGAATACGACGAGTTATGGAATACCCAATTGCACCTAAAGAAGTCAATTTAGAAACCACTCTGGAATGTAACACAAATTATTCCAAGTTTATCAATTACGGCTGAGCCTGAAATAAATGAATAAATGATAAATGATGAAAGTGACTTTATTAATCAATTTTGTCGTGGTGTAGTTAAATTGTTCTTTTAGTGTTAAAAATGGAATTCAAAATTCATCACACCGATTTCATTTGATTTTGTGATTTCCAACACGATTTTCGAAAAGAGAAATGGGAAAGAAAAAAGTACAAAAAGGCCAGAAAACGTGTTTTACAAAATTTAATGAATTTCCAAAGTTTTAGTAATTTAAGAGAATTTCATTACGTTGGTGGATTATGGGTATTTTTGACATTATACTTTGTGTATAAGTGTATTATATGTTTGCAACACATAACATGCACGTCAATGAAGTCCCTACTTAAAGTAAATCATCTTACAAAAAGTGTTGGCAGTTGCATCGAATCGGCAGCTATTCCAAGTTAGTGAATTATCTAACAACAACATCATTTGTTCAAGTAGTGTATGCATTAATGCAATGATGTCATCATGAAGGAAATAAAATGCAGATAGTATCAAAATTTATCCATATCATCCAGGTTCAAGAATGGGGTCAACATTTGACGAAATCGTCAACATGTTGTTTCAAATAATAAGTCATACGATATTGTTTGCTCCTTCGAACAGGAGCCACGCCACGTGCTAAACTTGGTATAAAGCCACATAGCATGTAGGAAGTAAGGCAGATGGGTCAGTGATTTGGATTGAAAAGACTGTATTAAGTTAGCACAGTAATTTCAATCGGTTCAATTATTAATGTGCATATTAAAACGAAGATAAGTAAAATGATTTATCTAGACGGTTGCAATATCTTAAGCCAATATGCATTGATGTTAAACTTTTAGCAGAGAGCAACATGTTGTTTCAACAATA
>JAQIWQ010000566.1:0-15454 GCA_034695825.1 Folsomia inoculata
AAAATTTGTATTTTGTTTTGTGTCTAGAGTTCAAAAAGCTCTCGATCAACTTCGACGTGGGCAAGAGGGACAGTTGGAGTTTATTCCTTCTGATGATCTAATGGTAATTTTTCATCAGTAGCACAAAAATAGTTCTTTTATTTTAAAATTTTATTACAGATTCCATCGTTGGGATCACAGGAAAATGCATTTGAAAACATAAAGATGACGTATAACGGTGATCAAGGTTCTCTCATTCGACAACTGATTAATGGACAAATAATCCGACGTACTACAATAGCCGCGTTAGCAGCTCCTGGTGCTCGTAGGCATTATCTTGCCATGAGCCAGGAAAAAGGAAAACTTACAATTTTACAACTTGGAGCATTACTTTCCGGTGCAGAAACAGGGAAGAAGAAATTAACACTTCCTCGCCTTGCAACATTGACGCTTCCATTCACGGCGCTGACAATGGCTGCAAATCCGTTGAGAGATGATGTGCTCGCCGTTTGTGGATTAAAGGTAATATATTTCATATGCGTCATGAAAATGAAAACAACGAATTTAAATTAAATTTCATCATTTTGCTGACTTTCAGGAATGTCACGTTCTCGTGATCGGTACTGGGGGTTCAATCGCATCACATATGGTTTTACAGGTATTGCCCTCGCCCTCCTGTAGTGTCCCTCCTGTTTCTTACCTTTCCAAACTACCGATAGCTTAAAACACGATAAACGAACACAAAATAATGTCAAGTCCAAGTAAAACCGTACGTGTATTACTCTTTCAGCCACAATTGGAAGGTCAAAATCATATCATCAAACCGCTGTGGGTTCCTGGATCTCACACAGAAATGGCATTATTATCTGCTGATGCCGTTAAAATCTACGATTTGGGCAAGGATGTAATTTCTCCAGTGTACTATTTCCTGCTTCCCTCAGGAAAAGTTAGAGATGCCACCTTTGTTGTTCACGTAAACCCGAAACTAAAATAAGAACACGTATATGTACGTAATTATAACATAAGACAACCACACTTTTTTAATATTGAAATACAGGACGACACATGTTATATCGTCATAATTGCCAGCGATGGACGTATATACTATGAAAAACTTGATGAAAATACGAGTGCTACCAATGGGCCATACTACATCACAAATGACCTGAATTATGACGATACTTCTGCTTTCACTTCCGATCAGAGTACCGGATCTTCCACCACTGGCTCTGAGAAGAAGGAATCTGTTGGTGTTTCCATCCATTACTCCCATCCACTAAAACTTCTTTTTTACACGTATCCGAATGGATGCAGCTATGTGGGAGTGCTAGGTGGGTTGAGTACCATGAGTACTATTTAATAATCAGTTCCAAATAACTGCATATTATTATTGTAGTTGATATTTTACTTTTTTGCTTTTCTCTTATCTTTATTCTAGAAGATCTTAGTGGTGCTGCGCCGCTATCGAAAGCCGTGCTAATTTTCTCTAAAACACAATCCAGTGCTGGGAAAAATCTGAATTTGGGATTAACACAATGGACAGAGGTGCTTGGTATGAGTAAAATTTCATAAATAAAAAATAAATCCATGCTGAAGCAGATAACTTTAATTTACAATTTAATTTACAATTTAGGACACCCTGGTTTAATTTTTGCTGTGGCCAAGGGTAAGTTATTATTAATTTTAGTTTGAGTGTTCCGCATTTACCATTTGAATTCGATAATAGATGGTACACCTTACGCTTTACTTATGACTGAGAACAAATCTGAAATACAAGAGATCAAGGTTGTCTGGAAATCAAGACCATTAGATATGGTAATCATTTGTTGTCATTTCGTTTATTGAGAGGTACAAATTCAGAATTTGTACGTATAAATGCTTGTGACCTTGCAGGTAGCAATGCGCCACATTGGCCAAAATGGACGATTGAAAACTTCACTAATAATTTTGGGTGAAGATGGAAGTTTGAAAGGTAAAATCACTGCATTTTTTAGTAATGTAATAGGATGGACGGCGACTTGTATGATGAATTTGGAATGCATTTTCAAGTGTTTGATTCTGCCGAATCAACGGAGTTTTGGCTGAGTCCCCGACTTCGTCCCCAATCGGACTTGATACCCCCAAAGGCATCGGGGAAAAAGGGTGGAACTACGGGATCTAGAAAAGGGAGTAAACTACTGAAAGGGATTAACGGCCAACCAATTTTCCCAACTGATTTCTTTGAACATTGTCAAGCTATGAATGATATTGAGTTTGGTGGAAATGATTTGTTACAAATCTATAATATCGGACAGTTAAAAAATCGTTTGAATACTGCAGGTAAAAATTGGAACATTGGAAGTTTAATGCATGTTGTGTATGGCTACTCAGGTATATCCCTTGGGTCCTCAAACGACATTTCTGTTGTTTTGTTTTATAGGAATGTATGTTGTATGCACAAAATCTATTGGATTTAACTTGGAAGTTACAAATAATGATGCAAGCATGGCAATTACCGGACTTAGAATTCTACTGGGATCTCAGGTAAATATTAAATTAAAACTTAAATTTCCACCATACTCAAACTATTCGTTTCTTTGTTTTCTCAGGATACAACTCGTGTGCCCTCATTCATTCAAGTAAGAATTTCATATCTTAACGCTGTGTAAGATTAGCAAGAAATTCCAGTCGGATTTTTATTTTAAGGTATTCGGACGTACCATTACCATTGCAATGACCAGGGCTCGATGGTACGTTTTATTTATATTCACACCCAAGCATCGGACACACTCCATCTCTCTAATTCATGCTGAAATCCTATTGATTAATTTTGTGACTGTCAACGACCCATTCTCAGGTTTTCATTATTTGCAGGTACGATCTGCCTTTAACTCGAGAAGAGAGTCTACAGGCTGACTCCAAATTAGTTATCACTTTCGGACCGTCTCATGACTCCCAATCTGTTACTTTTGTGGACTCTGTTAAGATGTGACATACTAAATATTGAAATGACTGGTTGAGCTTCAAACATTATCTAACTCTGTCACATCTAATATTACAGCTACGGAAAGAACAAAGACGCATTTGGATGGCCAGATGATGGAGAAGATGGTGTGTCGCAATGTGCTGCAACAGCAATTGGAGTTACACAGAATGGAACGGACAAGAGAAACGAAGACAGCAATATAGAAAAGTAATAATATTTTCAATTAAAAATCCTATTTCAGGGTTTTATTAAACGTTTTTACAGGATTGTTACTAGTGGAATTGAGCTATGTGAGCTTGCCGTTTCACTGTGTCCCCGTGATGTTGATGATATGGAAGGTGATAATTTGTAAATTACAGATTAATAGCAAATTACAGAAAACGTGTAACTTTTTTTGTGTTGACAGGAATTCTCAAAGTGGCAACGGAAATTTATTTGGTTAATTATCCTCCACTCAATGTCCCATGTCGTAATTTGATGTGCGCTGTATTACTCAGCAAGAACACTTACTACGAGCATAGGGTAAAAGTAATAATGTAGTAACACCTTCACACTCTGGTTTTCTAACGTTATGTATGTTGATTTATATTAGGATAAATCTGTATTGAACCAATGCGTAAAAAGTCTGATGGAAATGAACGAACAACCAGTTAAAGAAATTGATCCGGAATTTTTCCATCACATTGTGAATTGTATCAAGAACATTGCGACCGTGAGGCCAAACCACATTTCTCAATTCGAAGTCCCAGATTTTGGATTGAATCCTTCCCGTGTTATCGAAACTCTTTGCAAGGTTTTTGAAAAGTTGGTACAAGTCAAACCAAGGAATACTTTTGTTGTTCCTGTGGATAGACCAGGTATATATCAACAACTGCTTTAGCTGTATCTTGATGACATTGAGGGAACAAATGTTTTACTTTTTCTTTTTCCGTGCTTTTTCCACAGGAATTCAACGAGTAGAAACCTTAGCCATGGGGTTGGCTGAAATAATTTACTCCGTGATGGCATCTGACGTATCCCTTGTGTCCAAATTATCCCCCTGTCTTATACGACTACTACTTTCCAGAAACAACCAGATTTGTGTCCCCGTTAGGTGAGTTATACATCTATATATACAGGGTGGTCCATAATTCAAGTAACAAGGGGGAAATTTTTTCCCATTAAATTAGCACCATTGCTATTTGCTCCCCTTGTTGCTTGGATTATGGACCACCCTGTGTGTTGTATATATACTCCTTATTGAGTAATGAGATACGCTGCTAATGTGAAAGGATAGTAACTTATGTCACTAAATCACCAACTCTGATCCCATTAGAACTGTTCTTGTAAAGCGACTCCGTCCTAAAAATCTAAGGAAGAGAAAGGTGACAATTCCTGGGCCATCTCCACCACACTGTGCAACACCTGACGCCACAGTTGATAGTCCTCGGGAATCCATACCAAATAATAATGTTCACCAACAAAACGCACATGATCAACTCCCGCTTGTCGAAGTGGATGAACCCATTATCATGTTGGATGGACAAGAAGATCATGACGGACAGATGCAGTTGTTGAATCCATTGGATGCATTTATGGGTGCAGAAGGATTTGCTCTGCCACCTGGGATGGATTTACAGTCAGATGCAGAAGATGAAGCAATGGTTGAACTCGCAATTGCACTGAGTCTTCAGGTAATATATACTAGATCTTTCAAGTAACTAGCAGTCTTTGTCCTTCACATAAAAACAATTTATTTTTAGGAACAGGCTGGAGGTGCAGCTCTTGCGATCCAAGGAATTCAAGAAGGTCTTCAAGCATTGGAGGATATGCACCAAGAAGCACTGAATGCAGAAGCGAATAATCCTCCAGAAGATGAACAAGATCAGGAGAATGATAATGTCCCGGGTGGTGAAGGCGGAGCCGAATCCGATGCTACTGCGTCACAAAACTCTGACGATGAAGGAAGTACTGTGGCTACGGAGGGTTCTACAATGAGAAACTCTGAGCCGGTGAGTTGATTTTTTGTGGTTTACAACGTTTCCGTTCAAATTATAACCTTATACATGTTTGTAGGGCGGCTCTGGTAGTTCTGGGAGCTCGAATGCAGAAGGAACTTTTCAAGACAGAAGCGGAATCCTGGCTTCATCATCCACTTCCCAGTCGGGCAATGCGCTTTCCACCTTTATGTCGGCCCTTGCATCCGGGAGTGAGGCTAATGTTGGAACATCCAGATCGGGTAAAGATGACCCATCAAGTGTCCCTGGAGGTAGTATCAGCCTTCCCACTCCAAGTGCTGTATCCCAACAGCAGCAACTAGCAAAACCATTTAGACTCGCTTTGCTAAAGGCAATTTCCAACCAAATCTCCGATAGCAAGGACGCACTAAGCATAATTCCATTGCTCCAAGTTATGTTGGTGATTCTAGCTGGTAAAGAAATAATAATAGTAAATATGTAATAATTATAATTATTAATTATTACTGTCATAATTTTTAGAGCTTGATGGAAACACGGATGAAGAAGTTTCATGTGTGGAAACTGTTGTAAATCGACTCTTGGAAATCATGAACTTCAATGTAAGCTAGATATTAATATTTTGTTTTGTTGTTTTGCATTTTTGAGTTTTGTATGCGTTTCTGTATTTCTAGGAAATTGATCGTCAATCTGATTGGAAAAGAAATGATCGAAGCGAAATGGCTCTAGTTGTTTTACGAATGTTGAGTATTTTGGTTTCACGTTGGAGAGGATGCGACCAGAAGACCGAAAGTAGTTGGATTGCTCGTGTGACTGCTGAAACTATTCAAAGATCTGGAATTGTTGGTTATTGTAAAGAACTGCTTCACATGTTGAGATCGACGTGGAAAGGACAGCCAGAAGAACCAGACCCGACTTCTGCATTGGGGAGCGTTATTCCTGTTCCAGTAGCACCAGATCCACTAGGAACAGTATTGTTGAAGCCGTATCCAGTTTCCAATCCTCCTGATTACAGTCCCTTCTTTTTGAAGCAATATATCAAAACCCATTCCAACGACATTTTAGAAGAGTTGTCACTTCTGCTGTCGGAAATGGCGTTGCGACTCCCTTATCAAATCAAAAAAGTGTTGGTCCAAACATCAATTTTTGATACGGTTGGTTTGGTAAACTACTAATCTTTTATAAAATTTTCAACTTTTAATATATCCTTGATGTTAACAACTTTGTTGTGTTTAGGAATGGGAAGAACTTTTGTGTGAAATGTTGCAAAACAGAAATGCACCATTTGTAAGACGTCAAGCAAGAAAATGTGGGTTTTTGATTGTTTTAAATGAGCTTTTTTACTTCAATTATATGCCCAATATTTAATTCTTTAATCAACTGCTCTAGTATTGCTCAACATTGCTGGATCTCGGGAGAATTATCATCTTTTGCGTGATTTACACAATATAAAACACCACCTTCAGGAGTTTAAACGGCTAATTGGATACGAAGGGAATTCGGAAAGCGAGCGAATGGCCAAAGTAGTCAAAATGGGTGGAACAATGGCAAACGTTCAGGTAATTTACCCTTATTTCCTCTTACCACTGTGGTTACTTCTGATGGGTTTGTAAGGGACCTGTAACTTTGAAAGAGATCTGTAAAAACGCGTCACGAATTTAACTAAGATTAGATGGCTAAAACAGTTTGAAACCTTTTTTCAACAGTATTCTCAACTCGTTGCAATGGTTGAACATTTGAACACATGTATTGATATTGCAACTCAGCGTCCTGCTAGTTGGCAAGCTCACTGTAAAACTGAGGACGCGCTGCAGTTCATAGTCCAGGTATTGTTGTACAACGTTCGAAGTTGTTAGTATTATTCTATTTGTATTGTAACAATTCTGTATATTTTAGGTTGGCTGCACAGCAGACGACAGTTTGACAACATCGATTCTAACTCTACTTAAAATTGCAATCGACGGGGTACCTTTCGATTCGAAATCCGAGTCTCCCAAAATGAATGAAAATGAAAAATCACTCAAATCTCTGGCTCATCAAGTCCTGGACAGGGTGGAGAAAAGGATGTTGTTGGAATTTATTAAAAGGTATCTGTTGGAACACTCGGTACTTTCAACTCGTTGGCAAGCGCATTCTCTCATGCTTGGATTCTTCGTCACTTCCGATTGTGCACATCAACTGAAATTAGTGAACGCCATGTGGGAACTTTGGCCTTTTGTTCAATCTGCGGGGTCGAGAGCTGCACAATTTGTGGATATTCTTGGCTACGCCACTCTCAACAACGATGATCTGAAGGCTCGTGATCTAAGACAGCAAGTCAATTATTGCATTTCTTCCATCGAAGCTCAAGGAGACTCTCTGCTCTGTCATCCCAACGCCAACATATACGCATCTCTCGTTCCATTTGTGTCAGTCGATGGATACTATCTGGAGTCAGAACCATGTGAAATTTGCTATAACATTGACAAACCGTATTCAGTCCAGAAGTTAAACTCCATAAAGTCTGACGCGAAGTTCACGGCAAATAGCCAAATAGTGAAATTAACCTCCACACTTTCCTTAGTCCGCCTTAGCGTTCGATTGACCGAAGTAAAGAAAGCTAGAATGATTAAAAGTATGGCCATTTACTATTCGCCGAAAAATATTCCCATCGTTGAGTTGAAAAACAAGCCAAACTTGTGGCAAATGGCTCGAAAAGTGAGTCTCAGTCCGAGCCAAACGGAAGTCAAACTAGACTTTAGTGTACCAATCGTTGCTGCAAACATCATGTTGGAATTCTTAGAGTTTTATGAAAATGTACAAGCCTCCGCTGAAACGCTTCAGTGTCCTCGGTGTTCCGCGTCTGTCCCTGCTCAGCCTGGAGTTTGTTCCAACTGTGGGGAAAATGTTTATCAGTGTCACAAGTGTCGTGCCATCAACTACGATGAACGGGATCCTTTCATTTGTCATCAATGCGGGCACTGCAAGTATGCCAAGTTGGATATTAGCTTACTAGCCAAAAATGTTGTAGCGGTTGATCCGATTGAAAACGAAGAAGACGGTAAAAAAGCGGAAACTGCAGTTAGTTCCTTGTTGGAGAAAGCAGACCAAACATACAAACAGCAGCAGTACATGAAAGCCGGCTTGGAATCAATGCTCCAATCCATCAAAGAAAAAAAGTCAATGGCTGGTTTATCAATGGCAGCGTTTCCCAACACAGCTCCATCGACTGGACCAGGACCATCATCCAGTATGATAGTGCCAGCGGCGGTTTCAATGCCGGCCTCATATGCTTCAGTTGCAGCAAATGCTCTAAATAACAATAATATTTCAGTTGGCAGTATTTCCGCTGCTAACAATAACATGGGAGGCAATATTGTGACTATTGGTGGAGCTTCCGTGCTCTCTGGAGCTGGACCGGGACCGGCTACATTGAGTGGAGCCTCTGGATCGTTGGTGTTGAAGAATGTGCAGAGTCTGGCGTATTGTTATGCTATCGACTGCAAAAGCTCCTATGAAGAATTGAATAGGATAATGAGGAAAGTTGGTGCCTATAGAAGAGAAATGTTGAAAATTGACCCTTTGGCGTACACTTTGGATAGTGTAGATACTGTCACATACCGAAGGTGCTATGGGTGTATGGCATCTGGTATCACTTTGTCGCTGAAGCTTTTGCAAGCTCTGATCACTGCAGGAAGTCCAAGAGACCCATTCGATCTGTCATTCTTAAGCTTCCTGCTACGTCTTTCCCAGTCAGCAGGGTCGACGGTTCTCAAGGAGCAGGTGAAAAATGCTCTCTGTTTCTTTGTGAAAGACGACTCGTTGGCTACGTCTCAATTGACGGATATGATCAATTCTCGCGTGAGTTCTGCTTTGAATCGTGGAACTTGGAATGATGTCAGTTTTGAAACATCGGAAGAAATATCATTGTTATCTTCACTACTTCAAATGTATGACTCGTGCACGGAAATTAAACTCCGAAGCTTGATGAAAATCTTTATCCAAGCTGTAGACCGACTTCGTACTCCACCGTCAAGCGAAGCAGGACTCTTGTCGTGTTTGAAAATTATTCAAAGTTTCATCAGAGCTACACAATCAGGGGAACCAGATAAACTAACCATTGTCCCTGTAGAAGGGGTACATGTGGATTTGCAAGCATGGCTTCGTGGCGAACCCAGTGCTTCGTTTGAAAATTGGAGAAGACGCTTGCCCAAGGCTCAACCAAAGCCCACTCTGTTATCATCTTCCACCACATTTGCAAAATCAACCAAAGATTCTGGACCAAAGAAAGAGTCGAACGTCAAGAAACCTGCAAAATTGGCAACGAAAAACAAGCCAGAGCTTCGGAAAACCTATCTCACCCAAAAGTATGGCCGTCGATGGGTAGAGAAATTCTATCGAATTGATTCTTCAGAATGTGTCAACTTTGACAGCAAAGAACTCAATTGGCTCAAAAAATTGCTGTTCTGCCCAGGCTCAGTTCAAACAAGAACATTCAGTGCCGGACTTTTAAAAGATTTGTCACAAATTCCTGAAAGACGCTTGAAGATAATGGAACTGCTTACAATATTTATGGAGGATCTCCCAATTTATGGAGAGTCATGTCGAGAATTCATGGAACTGTACCGAGAGTTGTCTGGAACACCCGAGTTTGCTGCTTTTCTAAATGCTATGCCTTGTAACTGGAAAGGGTCACCTGCTAAGGGAGCCCTTAGTATTGTTTGTAAACTATTGGATGATCAAATTGAGAAGCTGCATCACTTGGAGTCGGTTACACTTCACTCCGATCTTTCGCAAGGAGTTGCTGTGTTCGAACTGTCAAAACTGCTTTCAACACTTGCGATCCCATCAGTCCGTAGGAACAAGAGAGTATCATTGCTTTCAACCGTGCTGGGTGGTTACTTGGCTCTCAAGAGGATCCGGCTTCATCGCACACGACCAATTGAAGAAGCACAAGAAATACTCCTTCAACTATTGGAGGAAATCACTTCCGGAACTGAAGAAGAAACCAAGATCTTTATGACAGTTTGTGTTGAAACACTGAAGAAATGTCCAAAAGAAGATTTGGCCACACCCGTGTTTGTTTTTGAACGTGTTTGCTCACTCATTGTTCACGAGGAAAGTGATGTTGCCGAGTTCTTTGTTACTTTGGATAAAGACCCACAACAGGAGGATTTTTTGCAGGTAATAAAGTTAAAGTTATGGATTAACTTCGGAAGGTATGAAAATTAAATGATTTATTATCCGCTTGCAGGGAAGAATGTTGGGAAATCCTTATAGTAGCAACGAGGCTGGAATTGGGCCCCTGATGCGTGATATAAAGAACAAGATTTGTACGGATTGTGAGCTTGTTGCGTTGTTGGAGGATGACAATGGCATGGAGTTACTCGTGAATAATAAGATCATGTCGTTGGACTTGCCGGTGAAAGAAGTATACAAGAAGTTGTGGCTGCCAACTAATGGACCAAATGATCCGATGAGGATTGTGTACCGCATGCGAGGACTGCTTGGAGATGCCACTGAAGAGGTCAGATAATTCTTGTGTCGCTTATTCATGTTACTGTTGACTGTTATTGTTCTGGGATAAACATAATAGTTGGTCTAGTTTTAATTTAAGACAAATTATAGCTTTTTTTCTTCTACTCTTCCTCAAAATGAAATTTCATGTTTCATTTCAATTGATTTAGTTTGTGGAATCCTTTGCTTCTCCAAACGAAGGACAAGAGGATAACGAAGTGACGTACAAACTGGCAAAAGTTTTTGTCAATTGTGGTGGTCTGAAGGTTAGAATTTTTAAACGTGTGTTTGATGTCTAGAAATCGAAATAATTATATTATTTCATCAGGTGGTGCTGAACGCGTTGGAAAACCTTCTGAATCAGCCTCTAGTCATGTCGAAAACCAAACCGTTGATTGCTGTTTCGTTGAAACTTCTCGGATACTGCGCTAAAATTACTTGTGGGAGAGAAGCTTTATTGGCACCTTCATTGAATGCCATACAATCTCTTCTTCCTGTGTTACGGCTGTGCTTGGAACATGATTTAACATCTATTCAAGGTTCATCCGGAGTGGTTCATCTTACCGATCAGATTCTTGAAGTGGGTTTTTGTTTTATGTGTATAGAACTTTAACTTGTGCTAACTGTTGAACCAACAAGGGTTTTCTTTTAATTTTAGATTCTTGAAGCTGTACTTGCCGACTCATGTGCCATGGATAAAATGGTGTATGCAAGTTTCGCAAAATCGCGAGGATCAATAGAAGATGTTCGAAATTTGCTGATATTATCAGGTTGGTTTTCATGTAATACAAAGTACATGCTAAATGGGACTCCAGTAAAAAATCAATAATTGATTTAACTTTCTAAGACAAACTGAAGTCGAGGCAATCTACAATGTCCATGCATTTCAAAGTCCTTGCTGGACTGACTTACACGGACAAGGTGAAGATGAACTTGATATTTGACAGTTTTAAGGACTGCTTCGACTTTCTCAAGTTTGATGATGACCCCAACGCAGACTTCACTAACCAGGTACTTGGCATGGACATTAAGGTATGTTTTGACGACTTATTAATCCGGGATTTTTGAAATTTGTTTTAGCTCGATCATATCTGTACTCTTGTCTCCAACGTTGAAACTGGTCCTTATGCTGGAACCTTCAAAGACTTGGCAGGTTGGTTTGGTGTCAATTTGGATGTGATTTGAAGTTGTTTGGGCGGTATTTATACGAGTTTAGCGTATATATATGCAGTAAAATCGGTGCGAAAACAAATAGTCAGCTCTAGTCTAAATAGTGAATATAATCACCTCCAAACCACTATCATTTTGCTACTATTTGAAGTGCATCAAGATGTTTATATATGCTATAATTTTTTCAAATCATTGTGATACCATATTTCTTTTATATATGCTATGTTTAATTATACGTTATGTTGGCAGTTGAGAGGAAGGTGGTGGATAGTTGTTTGGAGTATATTGGTATTCGTGCTCCTACAATGAATCCACCTCTTGGGAGACCTGACTCCGACGAATGGAAAGAAATGGCTTCAAAGCCGGCACTGAAATATGTTCTACGACTCTTAGCTGGATTTGCCTCTGGTCATTCAGCAAGTCAGGTAATTGAATGAGCTTGATTTTCTTGTGACAAATTAAAAACCTTGAACTAATTGGAGATTTTGGTCCGGCCCAATTAGGAGGCTGTAGGAAAAGATTGCGTGTATGTGATTCACCAACTGGAACAGGTATCGTCGGATGAACATGTTGGTTCTTTGGCTGAAAATGTGCTGGAAGGACTGCGCTCTCATGATGAGGTAATAATAAATATTGCACATCAAGCGATTTTTGCAACATACAACAGAATTTTATATGACTAATTTATTTTTGACATTCATAAGATATGGAAAAAAGTGGAAGCCGCACGACGAGCTACACGGGAAGAGAAGAAAAAGATGGCGATGGCAATGCGTGGTAGGTTAAAAGTTTTACTTTTGACACAAACAATAATGTCAAATCTAATCTACATCAAACTTTCTTTTGAGCAACTGAACCCAATTCTAATTGTCGTCCAATTTATTGGAAATTTTTACAGAACGCCAGCTGAACACCATGGGTATGAAGACCAATGAGAAGGGTCAGGTGACTGCTGCTACATCTTCCATCCTGGAACAAATGGAGGATTTAGCCGAAGAAACTGGACTGGTGAGATCTTGCAATTAATATTTCCAATCATCTTCAAAACGGATTATCATGATCCATGTTACCTACTTTCTAGATTTGTGTGATTTGTCGTGAGGGTTATAAATATCAACCTACCAAAGTACTGGGAATTTACACCTTTAGTAAACGATGTATTTTGGAAGAGTTGGAGACCAAGAGCCGCAAATCGTATGGATATTGCACCGTAAGGCACTTTTTAATCACTTAATATTCTCGTTTTTCCTAAAAGATTGTTTTGCGTGATATATTTTATAGGTTAGTCACTTCAACGTAGTTCACATTGACTGCCACATGGCTGCCATAAGGTAGGGTGGTTGTAATATGAACTTTATATAGCCCTTGACGTTTTAATATAAAAGCAACTCTTTTCAGATTGGCTCGTTCAAGGGACGAATGGGAATCTGCATCTTTGCAGGTTGGTTTATTGATTTTCATGAATTTTGTAAAGCGCTAATGGTTTACCGTTCTGTAAATTTATTTACATAGAATGCCAACACCCGTTGCAACGGTCTGATTCCTTTGTGGGGTCCGCAAGTTCCAGAGTCTGCGTTTGCTGCTTGCTTGGCTCGACATAATGCGTACCTTCAGGAGGCAACGGGACATCGAGATGTTGGATTCGCGTCCGGAGTTCATGACATCAAGCTATTATTGCTTAAATTTGCGGAAGAGAAAAGTTTTCACGAAGACACTGGTGGTGGTGGACCAGAATCTAATATGCATCTTATCCCATACCTTTTCCATACAGCGTTATACGTTTTGAACACCACCCGTTTGGCAACCAAAGAAATGAATAATGTCGATAAGTACTTGTCTGCCGCTACAACATCTTGGAAGGATGATGCTACTGGGGTTGATGGAATATTCTATTTTATGGTTGTTTCTTTCATGGTTCATTCGCCAGAGAAGTGCGTTCAGTTTTTGGACTGTATTTCCATGAATTTTTCAGATTTGATTTAATTTAATTCGTTTATTTTATAGATGGATGGAAAATCGTGTCGTTTGGCTAAAACGAATGCTTGCCGTGTGTGGATATCGATCCAAGCAGCTTGGAAATGCCAAGTATTCCAATTACCGGCCTGGGATGATCTTTTTAGGGCTGATTCATGGGATGTACACTCTTGCATTTAAGGTTTGTATTAATTAATGAATTGTATCAAATCTTCATTTTGTTTTAATAATTTACTCCTGCAGGACGTGACTGGGGCTGGGGAATGGTCGTCTATTCTAGCCGATTACATTCGAAAGAACGATGAACCACTTGTGAAATCAACATCAGCCCTGCTTGGAATGTATCAGCAAAAACTTGTTGCTTCTACTGATTTGCCCCAAATCGTTGAAGCTCTTGGTATGCGGAACAAACAATATTAAACTTGGTGTGCGTGCTTATCGGGTAATTTTTTGTTGTAGATCTGAAAGAGAAAGTACCAGATGCTCAGCAGTTTGTACTAGATTTATGGAATGGTATTTCTTAATTTGTGGAAGGAAGACACATTACTTATTTAAACCTCACTTTCCTGCAAATTGTCTAGCTAAAATTTTGTTATCAGTATGTTTGAAATTAATAAATGGAATCAATAAATGTATGATAAATTCATCACTTCATTGGACGGAATTATACCTCTATATTTATTCATTTTGATAGACACGCATATTATGTAATTCATTATCAGAAGTGCGTGACGCATACATGATTGAAAGGTAATACGAAAAAACTGTCAAAGAAATCATCATTACTATTATACTGAAAACTGAAATATTTTAGAACAATACTAAAATACAATTATTTTTAACAATAAACAACTAGTAGTCGCCAATACTTAAGTCACACTGATAAGAAATAAAAATTAACAATACTATTATTTTCCGTCTGCTTCCTTGCCAAAGTTGGCGTGCTTCTTACAATACGCTTTAAATCTTAATTCTCCGTCCCCTCCTGGGTCGATAGTATCCATTCTCAGACCTTCATCCCTGGCGCAAGTTGCATGAAAAGCAACGGTGCACTTTTTCGTTCTCTTTCCACGGTCCACTGCACATTGAATAGGTGCCCCTCCTTTCGTTTGACATATGACGCATTTCAGATTCTTGCGATCTTGTGAGATATCTTTTATCCCTTGGACTGGCTCTTGTAATTTTCGCTTTCCCATTTTAACCTCGGGCACCCACCAAACGCACCATACATGTGCCCACGTTCCGTGCCCCGTTCTCATTGAAGGTGAAAAAACAGGTTTTAAAGCACCACCAACTTTGGGACAAAGTCGGCATTTTATCTTTGAAGGGTCCAAACCTTCCGCACACGGATTGCAGTTCCATTTACCTGAGGGCACTATCTGAACACCGTAACAGGCTTGATGGACCGCCATGTTGCATGTATCGCAAAAGATAACTGTATTATTCTCTTCAACATCTGGGTTTCCACAAACAGCACAAGGAGCGTCGGGATCGATGGACATACTTTCTTGTGAGGACGCAGCAGGTTCCTGTGGCTTGGTCTCTACAAGGAATCGAGTTACTTACAAATTGAAGTTAAGATACTGTTATAAAGGATATCAATTCTTACTTGAACTGCCCTTATGACGTGTAACCTCCAAAGCTAACGGGTCCTTATTAGTTTCCTTTGCAGCCTTAGTCCCCTCCTCTGTCTTGATATTCTTGATCTCTGCAAATGTGTAATACATATATTACCAGATTACCACCATTAAATATGCACATCCACATAACAAAGAAAGAATGTCATTTTACTTGAACTGCTATTATCAACGTCCAAGGCTAAAGGGTCACTACTACTCGTATCCAACAAAATTTGTATTTCATCGTCAGATTCATCTTCTACTTCTGCAACTTTCGCTGGTGATTTTGATTTACG
>JAQIWQ010000567.1:0-15451 GCA_034695825.1 Folsomia inoculata
CGAGTCATTCTTAACTGAACCCCTTACTTGGAACATTCTCATCATGGACAAGCTGTTTCTACTTGTATTTTTTAACGTGCTGATTTTCATTCACGGTACGTAAAACTGCTTTACACACCTTATCAAATTTAACCTTAATCTCATTGATAGTCTGTGAATTATATCTCCATGCATTTCGTTATGTTTGTCCTTGACAGTATCCCAGAGCAAGTATTTCATTCCATTTAAAAGTACAAAAGCCCCCACGACGAGTATTGACCTGCGACGCTGTGGCCCTGACGAATCCCAACCTTGGATTCTTGAAGATGTTGAAGATTGTACGAGCTATTTTGCATGTAATGGCCATTTTTATGTCCATCAAGAATGTCCAAGAGGTCTCCATTTCATGAGGGGTGAAGGCCGTTGCGATTATCCGGATCGGGCTGGCTGTGCTGTGACCCCTGACCTATGACCACGCCACGTCTGACTCACCCAACTCTCCTACCTTTTACAATTGGTTGACACAGGGAAGAATAAATGGCAACGGATAGAGAAATAGATAGAGTCAGTCATACAAATAATTTAGCGAGTGTGAATATGCATGAATGAAAGTATATAATCATGATATGACGCATCGTCCATCATTATAATAAAAGAATCCTTGATAAGTTTTCGTCAACTAAACCCAATATTGTTCTACTAACAGAGTTATGGTTCATTGTTCATTGTACATGGTGCTAAATTCTTGGCAGAATAAGCTACAAATAATACAGCTAAAAAGCAGTATGAGTCACTACAATAACTCCCTCATTCAAATATAGTAAAATAAACCTCAACGCAACCTCAACATGACTTACCAAATCTTATTAAAGCTACTGGCTATGCTAAATGCATGAAACTTGACTTGCACACGGAGGATCCGATCATCGGGCACTTGTTACTTACTTGCATGAGTAGAGTTGCATGGAGTGTCCAAGGCCTGGGTCATATTTTAGATAAGTAGTAGGGATAAGATAAGCCACTTGACTTTAATTTATGACACAATCCATAAGCTGACTTGCATCCTACTGATAAAGGTATGAAAAATATGTGGATAGTCCTTATTTTTCAACACTTGATTAAAGATTGGACTACTACTCTTAAATGTGTATAATAGTAATATGGTTGCACTTGATTTGACTCACTACTACTCTTCTGCCTCTGCACTCCTTCTTGAGAATATATATTTTTCACTGTTTTTGTATTATCCTAGTGGTGGTAGTCCTTATCTAATTGTAATATAATACAACCTTCTGTTCTTTACCAACTAAACAAACGTGTGCTTATCTCTCTTTACTCATTTGATTACATGTTTAGAAAAGAGGCGACACAACCCTTTAACATATTAGTCACCACTTTTATATAATTCGTCATCATCTGGACTGGACAGGGTAGGGTAGAAGGAGGGTAGTGCAGTTAAGAAGAAGAAGAGGAGATTATCATTTGAATGGGTTTTTTGGTATCAATTGTTATGGTTAGTTTAATGGTTTATTATTTGATGGGTAAACTGGATTCTTATCTTATTTGTTTTGTTGGTGATTGCAGATTTGGTGGGAGGATAATTGGAGCAATTAATGTTGGTGACTTTTAAGCGTTAAAAAGAACCCTTTGTTTCAATCCAGCCCAGTCAAGGATAAGGAAGGAGACAGGAGGATGGAGTTTACAAAACCTGTACCACTTCCCAGACAAAGGGCAGCAACAACGGGGGGACAGAAACCTGTTCCATTGCCTAGAAAATTTGCAAATAAACCCAGTCTTGGAAAAGGTAAAGAAGAAGAGAAGGTGTATTTTTTGTGGGGTTTTAGAGTAAATTCATGTGAATTTGTTTTGTTGATTAGATAATATGGTGGTGGTTACAGAAGACGTTAAAGTTGGAGAAGAGAATGGTGATGGTGATGTTGATCTGGATTCAATTCCAGATGCCCCTTCGTTTCAAGTCCAATCCGCAAAACGGGGAACAATCAATATATTTCAGCTAGCAAATCAGATGGACGATCCCTTTAATGATTTTGATGCAGATTTTAACCCAGATAGAGATAAAGAAGAGATTAAAATGATTCATAAGGAGGTGGAAAAGGAGGAAGAAGAAATGTCGTCATTAGTCTTGTCACAAATTTCATTCCCATCCCCTCTTCGAGACCTGGATGAAGAAACGAGAAGGCGTATATCGACGTTTTCTTCAATTTCTTCTACATCTACGGATGATTCGGATCATTATATGGAACCACCTCCGGCAAGACCTGTATCAGCAGAATTGGCCTCGAATTTGAGTGGTGGTCTTGCTTGTCCGTCATTATCAACGGCGTTGGGGTTGTCTAGGTTGTCTGGGATCAATATTAATAGAGGGAGTAGAACGGGGTCAGGTCGCAACTTGACGCTTCCTCCATTGCATGATGGCGACGAAGGAGAAGACGAAGTTCCAGTTGTCAAACTACAACATCATCATCATCCTTTGGATAAAGTTGCGTCGTGTCCACCAGCACCGTTGGCACATGAGGATGAGGAATATGAACCTATTGCTTCTCCAGGGACTGGGTATGTTAGTGGGAGGCTCCCGTCTTCGCCAGGGTTTCCATCGAACAATAACTTTCATGCTAATAAACGTGCCACTGTACCAAATGTCAATGTTAACCTGAACGTCAACCTCAATACCAACCATGGTGAGTTTGAAGGTAGGAGAGAAATTATTGGAGTTGTATTAGGTTTGCCGTCTGGTATAGCGTTTTAAATGATGTTTTACTGTTCTAGATACAAAAGGACTTGGTCGTTTCGCTCAGAACAAGTTAAAATTTGAGAACAGCATTACCAGCGTATTGGGTGACCTTACTCGAAGCACTGGCAGTCGACATTCTATTGCGAGTGATACTGAGTCCACGGATTCTTTCCAGTTTTCTAATTCTAATTCCAACAATGAGATCAAACGGTCTTCATCCTACAGGAGTAGCACTGGTAGTCTGAGGAGAATTCATGAATATGATGATGTCGCAATTGAGGATGGAACTGTTGTATTTTTGGACAATATGGAGAATGCGGCGTCTTTATCGTGAGTCATTCATTCATTATCGATATTATTTGATATAGCGATACAAAGTTACAGCCTGTAACTTACAGGAGAATTGTAACACACGGTTTTTATGTATTACAGAGATGAAACGAATAACAACTCGTCGAATAGCCTAACTTCAAGAAATTCTGTAGTTGCTGAGTTTGATCCTTTACTATTCAGCTTCAGGGGTCCTACTCCTCCCGTTCCACCTACTCACAGTAGTAATATTGTTAGTAATGGAACTGGGAATGAGGAGGAGTCAGAACCTTTGAACCTAAATGATGGCGAGCAACACAGGTAGCATTTGAAAATTATGATATGTTGAGTTGAATGAAATATGTGAATATGTGTGTTTGAATTCTCCTGTAAAACTTTTGTTTTTATTTCTCTGCAGGTATGAATATATCGACACAGATGCCGAAGATAGTCGTAGCAGCTGCTCCAACTCGAACAACGAGGATCCTCCTCCTAATTCCAACCAAATGCAACCCCAGGAAACCGCTTCTTCCCATTCTTTTGCTGTAGATTTCAAAGCTAATTTCCGGAAACTCCCTCATCCGGAGGATGAAAAGCAACAACGGACAGATATTGGAAACGAAGAATATGAACAGGTTGACCCACCGTTGCCACCACCAAAATCATCCAAACTCTCGACCGACCAAACGACGCAGCCACAGGCACAATCCTCCAACGGGACCCCAGAACCGTCAGTCAATTCTTTTTTTCGAAGATTCAGCTCCAAATTTCGTCTCAACTCTATTCGAGAAGAAAATCCAGCTTGTCGCAAGTGTGGACAAGAACATGGGGATAAGGAACGCTGTAAATTCTCACCAGCTTATAGGGAATCGGTTGTTTTTTCCACAAATTTGTACAAGGTACGCTGACATGACCTGGCCACCCAGACTCCTTTGGACTAAATCTTAAACGATTGATTTCTCATTTTTCAGGCTGGTGGCCTTGGTCGCAAAGAATGGACCCAAAGACGGGTCGTGCTTCAACCTCGTTCTGCAGGGAAAGGACGTCTATCCTTCTACAATGATAAGGCTGAAATTGTCTCCGAACTTCCCCTGGAGAAAGTTGTCGTCATTTCCAAGAAGGAAAGTAACAGTTCCAGTTCTTCATCCTCGCAATTAAACCTCCAGTATTTTGAGCTAGGACTAGTCCATTGGAAACAGAATACTCTAGTCCTGGCCGCTGTAGATGAAGCAGAAAGGGATAGATGGATGGGGAAATATGTGGAAGCTCAGACAACGTCTATTCCTCTCATGATCAGATCCTCATTTGATCGTGGGGGTTGGGTATTTCTCAAGGAGACAGTGGCAACCTCTGAATGGCGTCCGGGGTGGCTTCTATTAAAAGAAAGGAGTCTTGTATATGCGTATCAAGATGGGGATGAGTATTGGGAAATGGATCTACGGAAGGCAAGATCAATTGGTGAGTAAAATAAGAATAAAACAAACAGGATTAATGGATGGGGTTCTAATTGATACACTTTTTTCAGAACTGAGTGGTAAAGAGGAAGAGCAACGATGTAGCTTTGTCGACAACGGGGAGGTAAATTTAATTAGTTAATTAATTGAAAAAGTGTCTCAATTCATGAAAAATGTTGTTTGCAGGTCCTAACTATAGATCTTTGTTCACGAATGTTATACATTCAGACCGAAAGTAGTCGTGTGAGTCGCGATTGGGAAAAAGCATTGCGATCATCTGCTGCAAGAAATGGGCCTCATTTTGAGGAGATGCAACTCACTCAGGAAAATGTCCCTGTTGTTGTGGACAAATGTATCGACTTTTTATACGCTCATGGTACTCTTGCTGAAGGGATTTATCGACAATCTGGTTCCAATACGAGGATAGCACAACTATTATCAGACTTCCAGAAGGATGCCTGGGCAGTTACAATCGCACCCAAAGAATTTTCTGCCCATGATGTTGCTGGGACTTTGAAACGATTTTTTCGCACCCTACCTGAGCCTCTAGTCACAACTGAACTTTATCCCGCATGGATTAAGGCCGCAGGTACGTAGGGCTCTACATTTCTAGTTGAGTTAGCCCGGACATGACTTATGCTTTGTTTTTTTCTTCAGGGATCGGTAACCAAGCTGCCAAGGAAGCTGAGTACATTCGTCTTCTGGAGTGTTTGCCACCTCTGAATTATAACATTCTCAGAAAGTTGATGTGCCATTTGTACGCGGTGCATGAACTGCATGAAAAGAATTTGATGCCACTCATTAACCTTGCTCCTATCTGGGGTCCCACGCTAATGAGTGTTGATGTGAGTCCAAAAATAATTAAGCCCTTCTTCGTACTTACAATTTTGATTCTCGATTAATTCGCTTCGATTTTAGGGAGGTGGTTCTGGCCTATCATACGATTCCGCATGTGCAGAATGTGAAGTTGTAAAAGAGTTGATTGAAGGCTATTACACCCTATTCCAAGTGGAGGAGGTAGAACGAGCCCGTGAACGAAGGATGCACCTCGCTCTGGAGAATTTTCACCTAGGTTCTCTTCGAAGAAAGTGTTCAGGGGATATGAAGATATGGATTTATCTCTGGGATAAGGACGAAGCTTCTGCTTGCAATGTAGCTCTTACACCATATTCCACTGCGGCCGGAATTGTAACACAAATCCTAGAGAATTCCAGAGTGAGGAATGCAGAAAATGTTGGACTGCATGAGGTTATCTGTGGTGAGACACTGGAACGAGTGCTTCATCCCATGGAGAAAGTTATTGATACCGTGTTAAGATGGAGTTTATGGGATATTGAGGATCGGAAGGATAATTTTCTTATTCTTAAAAAGAATATGCTCTACCCAAGACTTCTTCAATATGTGAGTAATTTATTTAACATTTATCATCGTCGATAAGTTTCTGAAGAATTTGCCATCTCTTTCAGGCTAAGGAACCACACATGTTAGGATGTGAGGTGAAAGTAGCCGACTCAAAGTCTAAATCGTATAGAAAAGCTCAACTCCACTTCAGTCAAGCTACCCTTAAGCTGTTTAAAGATGTCAAGGTGAAACATTGGTTTCTTTGTCATTCTATTGTTTTCCATATATCTATTTACAACTTCTCATGTGCTGTTATAGTGCAATGTGGAGCAGGCATGCTGGAAAATTGAGGACATTGTATGGTACGTAGGATGTGAAAGTCGTCGCAGTCCACCCACCAAATGGTCATTTACTCTAGCCCCTAAGACCTACCATCTCAAAAGGTAACGAGTTTTGTTGTTTGATTGAAATTATAGGTGGAGGTTATACTTATCTGAAATGTTTTTGTAGGAGTAAAGAAGAGCCCTTCTTCGGCTGGGTGGTATGTGCCGGGAGCGAGGAAGAGTTACACCGCTGGCTGGGCGCCTTAGTGGTGGGAGAACATCCAGAAGGACTTTATCCTTCAGTTATGCTCTGATCTGATGATGATGGACCTAAATTTATAGTTTTTTGTACATATAGTAATTGTGAAACAATGCAAAACGAGAATGAGACAAAATTCCACGCTTTGTATAATATGCCTTAAATGTTATTTAATACATCTAAGCAGGTGCCTTAGTTATTTTACCATGTATCTTTTAACTGTTAAAAGCCAATTTTTTAACTTCTCACAGAATAGTTCCTACTTTTTTATAAGATGCAAGCAAATAGATATTTATGTGCATGAGGATGACATGTAATTTTAGTAGTAAATAGATTAATGATCGATACAGACGGACTAGTTCAATCAAGCAAGGGACCAGTGTGCTATAAAGACAGTGCCACATTATTTTTATTTAATTTTAATGACGGAGTGTGTGAAGCTAGTAGAATTTTAGAATCGCTTTCGCTAATTTTAACCCGAATGTCTTATATTGTGCTGTTTTTATCGAGAGTAAAACATGTTGACTTTTAATGAGGACAATGCGAAATCTTATTATTATTTATAGAGTCATAGTATCAAGTAAACATGTAATAAATGTTATGATATGATGCTAATTTGTAAAGTTTATATTTGCTTACACATTTGATTTTAGCATTTTATAATTACATGAATGATGCTGCTGCGGTTAGCGAAACGTGCATAAAAATCCAGTTATACTCGTGTTGAACACAAGTTTAGGGCATAATAGTTTATTTTGGATGAGGAAAATGAATGAGAAAACGCGTTTGGTAGAAATACCCATGTCTGGTATACTGAATACCGAAGGTTTGCAAGGTTGGATAGGAGTTGAAATGAATGTGGAGAGTGGAGAGGAAATTGAGATTGGTTGTATTGCTTTGACAAAACAACGGTGTGTGATTTTGAGATTTTGTCATAAACATACGCAACGCAGTCACACTGGTTTAGTCAGTGTATTTTAGTGAATCCTCGCACCCATCCACGAAGTTGGATAATGGTTTTACAATTTGTATGCTGAATGAAATTTTATTATGAAGGCATAAAAATCAATCATAATAATTTCCCTTCAATTTCAGTATCAAGTTAATCGTGAATATTAATATTAAATGCATACATATGTCTGAAATAATGAGGAATGCGTCTTTAATGGTTGGGCATTACAGTGCAGATTGTAATCTCGTGAAAAGGTTGTTGGAAAAATTCATACCATGCGAAATGGTTTCTCGTTAAATAAGAAAATGTGTACTTATCCGTTATTATTTGCAATCTTTCATTTTGTTGTCTCCACCCACCCATACATCCACCGAAATAAAGCCCCCATGCATTTCATAGAAGGAAAAAAGTAGTACATCTCCGCATCATCTCTTTTGTTCTGCTAATGAGTTGTTAATCCTAGAGAAAGGCTGCCGTTAATCCCAAGAGTCCCTGGAGAGTGTCCAGAAAGGAAACAAAGCCCCCTTTTCCGGGAGTGATTAAGAAGGAATTAAGCAAAGAATTAAGAAAGAAAGGCATGCAACTTGTTATTTTAGTCAAGTTTCCTATAACATACTTAACTCCTGAACCCCATGGTATGGACGTATGTTAGGGGGTGTAAATAAATGCCAAGAAAGTAGAGAGTAATAAAATGGTACAATTTTATGGTTTGCGGTATATTTATTGACTTGAGAGAATGTACAAGATTATCATCTTCGGTGCACTACAAAACTTATTGCTATGCTCATCATGATTTCATGATCATCATCATAATATTCCTCATCATCATCCACTGAACTGAACTGAACTACGATACGATTGCCACCTCGGAAGTCGGATGTCTTTATGGCTACAAGCACGGGTTGATATGCATGGGTTGGATTTGTTTATTCTTGGCTATTTTTAAAATTTTCTTAATAGTTGTGATCAATTAAAAGACTCATTGATATTAAAGGGAGTATTAAGCGCGGATTATTAAGGTCGGTAGTCATCGTCAAAGGTCGTCGTACATATGGGTTGGATTTGGTTGGATACCCTGTGGCGGAGTATATAAGGGGGATGGGGGAGTGCATTTTTTTGTTTGGAGTGCTGAGCAGGATTTGTTTTGTTTAGTGTTGTATTTTAGTGGTTGATATGTTAGTTTATTGCCCGTCGCATATTTACGTATAGAAGTAGATAGTGTCGTCATGGGACAAGCTCTGGTTCCTTTTCTTCATCTTCCTTTTTGACTTGTTCATCTTTATTTTGTTCATCATTTTCATCTTTTCTTCTACCAACTAATGGGTCAGTGTTGAGCTGCAAACTTCATACGCTTTTGTTTCTGACGTTGATTACAAAACCATACGCGAACAACATTTTTTTTGAGATCCAATTTTTCTGCTATAGCTGCAATCTTTTCACCAGAAGGTCTTGGTTGTACTGCAAAGTATGCTTCCAAAGAGCGTTTTTCTGGTGCTGCTATTGAGGTTCTTTTACGTTTCTTTTCACCACCTGGGAGAACATTAGGGGCATCAGGGTCACGTCGTTTTGACCTAGCTTGGGCTTCAGCTTCTTCTAACCATGCTTGCAAAATGGGTTTGAGCGCTATCATGTTGTTGTGGGAGAGAGTGAGCGACTCGAACCTGAATGAATGAATATTTGCATGTGGATTTAAAATAATGATTAAGGAACGCATGCATTTGATGAAATGCGACAATCGGATGTGTGTATGTGTGTACCTGCAGATTGTGGACTGAGAGAGCGCACCAACTCCTGGGAGCTTAAGGTTCGCCAACGCTTTTCCGACATCAGCCTGAGTGACGCCAAGCTTTATTCGGCGTTGTTTAAATCTCTCTGCGAAGGCTTCCAACTCGCGAGGGTCCGTATCTGCGTCATGAATGTTTGGATGGGGTGGATGTAATTGTGGGTGTGGGAGTGAAGGATGGCTCATCATGGAATTCATCGAGTGTGCCGAATAAACGGAGGACGGGTGGAGTTGTGTGTGACCATGATGAGACACCACTGACCCACCATCGGAGGTCATAGGACATAAACTTGTCATCATAGTGGAGGAGGAAATTGGGTCTAACATGTCCAGTCCTTCCATTCCAGGATGACCCATCTGTAAATGCAAAACTTAAGATTGTGCCACAAGAATTAAAAGAAAAAGAAATGGAGGTGAAAGTTTTAGAGAAACGGTAGACATTATCCCATCAAGGAAGGAATGAAACAAAGAAAAGCCATCATGGTTCACTGTATTAATTCTTTGATTTGATTGAGTAAAGCATCAACGATGGTATTCATGTACTGAAGAAAGTGGAGAAAGTGAGTAATAACTTGATAGACGCACCCACTGAGTCCACTTGTGCTGAGAAGGGGATGATGCTGAGTTGTTGTTGTTGTTGTTTACCTGATGGGGTCGTGGGTTGTGGGAAGGGTGTGGTGGACCCATCCCAGGGTGGTACATCATGTCATGCTTGAGCTGCTGAAGTCCGGGTGGAGATGCACCAGGATGTTTACCCATATCCACTAATGCCTCTGCTCGGGATAACAGACCATCATTCAGCCCTCCAAAAAGGTCACCCTGCAATACATTAAACAGTTTTACTTTTACAGTCTTAATTTGTTTGAGGCTACTAAATAACCACACCCACAACCACAGGCAGTCAAACGTACATGGTATGCATTGTAGTAGATTGCAGCTGCCCTAAAACCAGAACCACACCCACTCATAATAATTTCTATCCCTCTTCCTGTTTCCCGTTGTGGTTTTTAGTGATGATGTCGATTCAATAGTTGTTCCGGATGTGGCAGTAGCATTTGAAACTCGTGAATAGAAACAGTGTCCTGAAAACCCAAAAATGTTTGCAACAACAAAACAAGGCCGAAGAACAAGAAGCATGATATAGGACAGGAAGCCATGAGTTGGTGTGGTGTATAGTTTGGTCAAGTCGAATTCGAACGGACAAGGTAGGTGTGGTGAATAATTGCTGAATGCGGCGTGTCCTCTCATCCATTATTCTACCATCCCTTATCTCCATCTCGCTTGCTTAGATAAGTCATTCATGCTCATGACTTTTGTGTCTGTTTTATTTTATTTTATCCCGCATCATGTCCACCCAAATCGCTACATCGCTTACCGAAGCAAACCATCATCACGTTGTTCTAACTAAGTAACTTTCCATCCAACGCAATAATACTCTTTATTTTGGTTGAAGAGCATGAGAAAGGCCGGACGGCGACATGACCAAGAACAACTTGAACTCATCAATTTATAATGGATACGGTTAGATGGATGGATTGGGATACCATAATACCAAAGTGTTAGTGAGTTTTTCGTGGAATGAGCCATGTGAACGAAATGAAGTGAAATGAACGCTGGTGACACGGACTAATCCCAACCACGTGGCTCGCTCCCAGATAAAAAAACGACCAAGCCAAATGAAATGAAGCTACCCCCTACCCCAGTAGTGTGACCAGGCCAGACCACTCATCCATCGTATCGAACTGCCTGTGTGAGTTCTGTACTATGTTGATGTATGATGCAAATAAATGCCTTGAAAGAAAGTTGTGAAAGCTGTTGAGTGGATTATCCAAGTTTAGATCGAGTTTGGAGTTGATGAGGCGCAATCGGGTAATTCCCACAGGCTGAGATGAGATACACACGCTGACTGAATGTGAAAAGTACAAGACGAGGGTCCTCAAGTGGATCAGTGAGTACAGTTCAGTAGCCCCCATCACTCACTCACTCAACCACTTACTTACACCCTCAACCAAGAATAGGTCCAAATGGCGAAAACTATGCACCCGATATATTTAGCAGGTTGGTTGCGGTATATACATAACCCAATTCATGGGTGGTATTCGGTACGCGTGTGTTTAGTTGAGTTGAGTTGCGGCAGGTCGTGTGTTTACCTCTGCATCTTTAAGAAGCTAGTTTAATTATGTAGAGGCCGGGCCATGAAATATTGAAGCGCAATTAAGCCCACGTGGTGGTTGGTTTTGTTTGGCTGGCTAAAAGGTATCACCATAAATACATGGGATGCATGTGTGAATGCATCTTATGGGATGACCGAACAGGCTTTTGCTGTCTTCTATCTTGTGTAAGTAGGTAACGAAAGTGATATCAAGTTTTAGAAAGTAGACTTTGGAGAAAGTAAGAAAGAAAGTAAGCGGAGATAGTGGTGGGACTGGTGCTGTGCTGATATCCAACGATAGATGCAGGTTGTGTGTGTCTGTTGTAGGTTCGTTCATTGGTGGTGGAGTGATGGGCTGGTGAACTGGGAAATTGACTGCTGCTCAATTATTCAACGGGCCTGTCCTCAACCAACCACCGCTTTCACCGGGGGCCCTCCATCCACTCCATCCACAGAAGGCAATGGTGACTCCATAATACTATGCAGCAGGACACAAGAAAGAGTTCCGTGGTTGGTTTGGCATAGCTTGGCACAGCTTTTGCATCCATTCCACCACACACCACTCACCAACCAACCAAACCAACCAACCAACCAACCACTTACAAACTCTGACTGCATGGGACATCACATAGGACGCTATGAAAGGAGAAAGCCGTCGAGACGGAGGAACGTTACAAGAAGAAGAAGACGACGACAAACTATGGAGAAAGAGACGAAACGGAAGAAAAAGGAAGGGTCTCCGTAATTAGAGTGCAAAGTAGAAGTGATGCAATTAGATGAACAAGGAAAGTGCATAATGGACCATTTGCGGCTCTCCCTCAGAATTTTATGCTAATCCAACCCACTCAAGACATCCATCCATATCCATCCATTGATCCTGTGTACCTCTTCTTCTTCTATACTACTACAACTACTTCCTACTACTCTGTTCTACTCTACTCAGGCACACCCACGACGGAACCAACGGGAGGAGGAGGACCGTCAGAGTGGTGGGAGTGAATAATTGATGAGGGCCGGAGTTTGGAGCGAGTGGGTGCATTGCATGAATATACACACCAACCACCACTACTACCATCATCATGAACACGGTTACTTCATACCAGCTCCCCTCCCTTCTTCCTTTCTTTCTTTAAACAGAACATCCAGGAGCATCCATCCATCCATCTATTTAAGGCTCAATATTCAACATCTCACCCCTTTCTCTGGTTCAACCGTCTCAATATCTTTGTCTCATCCCTACTGTAGCAACAACAAACAAGCAAACCCAAACCCATCTTTTTGTTATGTGAAGGAATTGTGCGTGTCGTTGTTCTCCCCTCCGACATCCAACCATCCTATCTAAACTCACCTACCTCTAAGCCAAACATGTAATGTTGTGAAGGGAGAAAGTGCATACGGTAAAAAAAAAGTAGGGAATGGTAGAGATGATGATACCAAGAGTAAAAGTCCCATTTGCCATCAGTGCCCCATCACGACAACAGAAATTGGATTCCACTTTTTTCTACTCTTACTCTACTTTCTCCAGCAAAATAATCCAACCTCACTCACATGATAGAAGGAAAGCCAACCATGTATGGAAAAGTACAAGAACGAGCAAATGTCAATCTTGTCCCCTTCTTCTTGTTCCTTTCTCAAAAGGAAGGAAACAAACAAGGTGAATGAAAGACATACACACACAGACATTACCAAACTAACATTACTTTGCTTTGCCAACATTGCTGCCGTACATTCTACTAAAATAGACACAAAGTGGAAAAAGTCCATACGCTCATGCTGAAGGAATTCGAATGTAGACAATTTTCTTTTTTTGCTTCATATATTTCTTGTCCCCCTTTCGTTCAGCTTATTGCACATTACATAATATAATACTCGTTGCAGTAAAAAAAAGTGAATTTAAGCAACAGACGAGAAGGAATGGAAATCGTTTTTCTCTTTCTTGTTGAATGGTATGGAATTTCTTTAAATTTATATCTAAACTATATGTTGGAAAATGTTTTTCGAAGGAGAAAGAAAAGTGAAAGTAAATTAAGTTGGCCATGTTTGCTTTTGCAGAACCATTTTTGCACAGTTAAGTAAAGTGGAGAAAGTAAAAGTAAATGTAAAAAGAGAGAAAAAGATGATGTTGTGAAGTGCATGGAAATGCTATAGGGTAGGTAGTAGGTAGGGATGGTTTATTTTTATGTTAGTTGTTGGTGGTTTATTTTAGTTGGTTTGGTTGGTTTTGTGAGGGTGGAAAAGCAGTAAAAATTATGGAGCCATAATGTGGTGATTAGCATCTCCTTTAGAGCTCATTACCTCACTCTCACTCCCACTCTCTCCCCACAAATAAATGGGGCTTCGGAGCCAAGTCCACACCACCACCCACATGGATGAATGCAATAACTATAACGGGCTAACCACCATCATATAACCCACCCATCCAGTCAGTCAGTCAGTTCAGGCAGGCTGTCTGTCTAATTGATTCCAAGAGAGAAAGAAGAAAGGCTTTCCGCTGATTGTGTTTTGATTATGTGAAACAGAGGCACAAAGGGACGTATACACTAGTACCCACCCACCACCATATACCAACCACCGACAAGACCAACTGCCGTCCATGCATGTGGTGCCACTGACTGACTTGACTGCTGTGTCCAAAACCAAACCCCCTGGGTCCATAATGCCAAAGCCAAACCAACATGGCACAACTGTTGCAGCATCATAAATCCTAATCTCATCCATCTCATGGGTTCTCATCTCAGTTTGTTATGTGCTTGTTTGGAATTAGGAATTAGCTTTTCTCAATTACCAACAACAAATCATTTTCAAATAACAACTTTTCTGTATTATTCCTCCTCATCATAAGGTCATGTGTAAGTTTATGTGTATTAACACGGATGAAGCAGAACAACATGAAATCATTACATCCCTATATCGAATAGATGATGGTGTGTGTATGTTGTAGCGTCATGGTCATTACGTTTTGTATGATCTTGTATTTGGTACCTTTGAATGAAAGTCTTTTACTAAGGTAAGTATGATTTGCTCTACTAATCATTGCGTGGCTTGACGTAGCGTGTCGCAGTCAATGGATGGAAACTGAAGTTGGATGGATGGATGGGACGATACTGAGAGAAGAGAAAGTGAGAGTAATAAGAGAGATGCGATGTGGTCAATTAGTTATTTGCGGACCACTAACAGAACGGACTCTTCTCTGTCCTTGGGTCGGTCGGTATGGTTTGGATTTGAAGAAGGAGGAGGACGCAGCGCAGGGCAGCGCAACAATGGAGGCGAACGAGGGGTTGTGGCGTAGAATTCCTCCACTCACTCAATGCCAATGCGGTAGTAGTCTGTCTTTTCTTTGGACTGGGTGTGGATGAATTGGATCGATTCCTTTCTACAGAATACGTAGGTAGTTGAGCTGAACTTGGGTTAGTGTGATCCTATAGTGCCACAAACTGTATGAATTTTCCTATGAATGACCCATGGATGGATAACAAAACAAAACACAAGCAGACAAAGAAAAGTCCCAATCCAAACAGTGGTGATATTAGCAGCAGCAGGGGTCCTACAGACCTAACCTAACCCACCCACATGAAGAAAAAGAAGAAGGATTTGGGTGGATTGTAAAAAAACGCCATGCACCATTGTTGGTTGGTTGTACACACACACATACACACCATTAAAGTTGCATGGGTGGGTGACAGGGCGGTGCATAAAGCGGTGCACTATTAATGAGGTGCAGAACACGGACTGGGTCACTGCCACAAGCTAAATCTAAAGAAGCTAAACTATATAAACAGCTTATATATTTCTTATTCCAAACTACTTGAGTTCATCCACCAAGGAAATGATGATAAGACACTTATCTCCCACCCATGTACTGCACTAAACCAAACGCTCAAGTGTTTCACTACTATCACTGCTCTATCGCTGCAGTGGTAGCGATGCTATCATAGTAGTGGTAGTGGTGGTAGTGGTGGTGCAGGGGCATGAATTTTTTATGCTGCGTTCATAATCAGTAGAAAAGAAGGAAATAGTATAACACAGCCAAGCCAGTGAAAGTAAAGTAACGTGAGGAGCGAGTAAGTGAGTGAGTGAGTGCAGCCCTTGAAATATTCATGCCTCACCCACTCGCACTTTTTCGCACTAGTATCATCAACCCTAAACT
>JAQIWQ010000568.1:0-15444 GCA_034695825.1 Folsomia inoculata
GCAGACTCGGATGCATAATATCCATCGCATAAATTCCGCAAAATAATGGTGCATAAATTCCGTCTCCTTTGTGATTGAAAAAGAGAATATAAGGATGAATGCATTTTATGAAATATTTATTCTCTTTATGGAAGCCTGAATTTAACATGTTTTGTCGTTTTAAAAGTTGTTGGGCTCATAATAGATTCATGCGAGACTGTCGATTTTGCACCGGAAATTTTAATGTTGGGACATGTATTTGTATTTGTAGTTCAATGTATTTGTATAATATAATTTCATACCTGTTATTATTTTTCAAATGTTTTTAGCAAAATCAATTTAGTGTTAATCTATTTAATAATAAATTTACTATTACACTACTTATTAATAAACCTACTATTACCTTAATTATTAATAAATTTACTACTTATTACTCAAATGAATTTTGAGATGGAGGACCAAAGGAGTTTTGCGACGTTGGTGGAGAACCAAACGAGCTTTGTGGTGGTAGACCAAAGGAGCTTTGCGATGTTGGTTGAGGGGGACCAAAGGAGTTTTGCGGCGTTGGTGCTGGTAAACCAAAGGAGTTCTGCGACGTTGGGGGAGGACCAAACGAGCTTTGTGGGGGTGGACCAAAGGAGTTTTGCGGCGTTGGTGGTCGAGCAAACGCGCTTTGTGGTGGTGGACCAAAAGAGTTTTGCGGCGTTGGTGGTCGAGCAAACGCGCTTTGTGGTGGTGGACCAGCGGAGATTTGCGTTGTTGGTGGTGGAAGACCAAAGGGACTTTGCGACGTTGGTGGTCGAGCAAACGCGCTTTGTGGTGGTGGACCAGCGGAGATTTGCGTTGTTGGTGGTGGACCAAAGGAGCTTTGCGTTGTTGGTGGTGGACCAAAGGAGCTTTGCGATGTTGGTGGTGGTGGACCAAAGGCGTTTTGCGGCGTTGGTGGTCGAGCAAACGCGCTTTGTGGTGGTGGACCAAAGGAGCTTTTTGGAGGTGGTGGACCAAAGGAGCTTTGTGGCATTGGTGGTGGGCCATACGAGCTTTGCGGTGTTGGTGGTGGACCAAACGAGCTTTTTGGTGGACTAAACGAGCTTTGTGATGGGGGTGGACCGACAGAGCTTTGCATAGTTGATGGTGGCCCAAAAGATTGCGACGGCGGAGGAGCTCCAAAAGAATTTTGTGACATTTGGCCAAATGAGCTTTGATATCCTGATCCATACGAGTTCTGTGGCATCAGTGAAGGTGAACCCATTTGTGAAGTCGATTGTCCGAGCTGTTGTGGAAATCCTCCTGCCGACTGCCCATATGGGCCTGCCGAATACGTCTGAGATGGGGGTGGCATCATTGGAGGGCTACCATACATGTTGGATCCATACGGCTCCTAAGGAAAATAGAAATAGCTCAGGTCAATTGGAATTGGTGAATATGAGTAATCATCGTGCACGACAAGTCATACCGGTTTTGATAGTTCGGGCGGTGCAGTTCCAAATATTGGATGGGTAATTGGTTGTACCGCAGAAGTTGTAGTTGGCGGCGGCTGTAGACGTGTGTAATTTATTATATTGGATACGTATAATAATAAATAGTACTTCGTGAATAGAAATCAAACATATGCATTAACGATTTCAGCATACCTTTGGTCTGCTTAATGTTTTAATTGGTGGCGGATCATTCCATCCATGAGCAGCAGCACTAGATACAGGAGGATGCGGATGGGAGCTACCTAGGGGTGTTCTTGTAACAGGTTCCTTTGCAGGAGGCATTGGACCTTCTAGAAATAAAACGCACATAATATAATCAAAATCATCCAAATCATGACTTCGGATGGGACACATATCTTGTATCAATTATTTACCAGTTGGATTGTAAATGTGTCCTTGTACTACCGGTCTTGGCAAACCCATCGGCACTCCTCCATAAGACCCAGTAGGGGGGCTATACTGCCCAACCACCGGTTGAACATTGGGATTCACATACAGATCTCCATACGCAGATTGCTGCTGGTTGGGCATGTAGGATGGGGGATGAACAGGTCCGGTCAAATTGTCGAATTCCCTGTTGCTAAATAGAGGTCGAGAAGTACCGGTACTTGTGTTGGGACAAGATGGTCGTTTGCTAAATGAGTTTCGAATCGAGGATTCTGAAGTTATTGAAGTCTGTCGGCTCCTTGTATGCCTTTGGGTCTTAACTGGGCGAGGGCATCGCAAAGCATAGTAAAGTCTTTCTTTTAAACTTTCAACTTCGGGGTCGTTGCATTCGCCCAAGAAACTCAATGCTAACTCAAGGCACCCCTGAGATGCAAGAAGATTGGAGTATTGCACCAGTTTTGATGATAATGATCCTCCTTCAATGTTATTGTCTCTACCCCACATTTCTCCAGCTCTCTTCAAAATTACAACTTGCTCGACCAAGTTCTAGAGGTGCAGAAACAGGAAACAGTAATAAGTACGTAACCAATAAAAACGACTCCTAATTTAGTAGTTTTATCACACCTGTAACTCATCGGGGGTATCACCGACTTGTTTATCGGAATCACTTATCCAAACATCCACCAAATGATTCAAATTTCCAGAACAAATACAACAGAGTAGGGCGCCCAGTCTTTGACTTTCAACTTGGCTGTTTTGAAGCCGTTGTCCCAACATATCTGTGATGAAAGCAAACAACTTAACGATGATATTTCGACAATGTGTGAGAATTTCAAACGTACCAGCCAATATTGGAAACTCTTTATTGTCCCCATACGTGGTAATAATTGCAAGAACTTGTTTCCAGCTGTCCAGTGAACACCTTTCTACAAGTTTGCTCAAGTCGTGAGTAACAACAGCTCGGATCATTTGAGTGGCTTCATTTTGGCATTTCTAGGAACATAATATAAAATAGATTGTGGGGAACTGCATTACAGAGTCGAGATTATATAACTCCCCAACCTGGAAATACTTATTGTGAACTTTCATTAATGTTTCCGGGCTAGATTTGGATGCCAGGAGCAATGCGTCGGCCCAGCGTTCAGCTTCAAGGCACAAGTTTACAGCAACATCAATACTCCCACACAAGAGTGCTTGGTTTATTTTTCCGTCAACAGCTAACATAAACAAAAAATAATGACATCATTCCGCACAATGCTTTTCATAAAGCTTACAGCTGTCATCTGTAGGCACGTCCAATTCTGTTTCGGCTATTGTACTTCCATTGGACGCAAAGTCAAACCCATTGGCATAACCATCAGGAGCCTACAAGAAACAAACATTAGGCTGAGGTTTGAAACTTGAAACTTCTGTTGACGCACCCCTCGTCCAAGCATCTCAAACTCGTCAACTAAACCGTTCATAGCAGATGCTGCTGTCTTGTCCAACTGGTGAAAGATAATTTAAGTTTGTATTTCACTTTTTTCACCTCTACAAAAATTACCTTGGCTAAAATTTCCGAAGCATTGAATCCAAGTTTTGACAAATATTCTTGACGAGGGTGTTGAGAAAAGTTGGCCTGCAAAAACTCCCATATTTGGGTCTCGCCGATATCGGTAGTTTCCAGTGCCTGAATAATTCAGAAAAATTTAAGATAAGGCGATTACAAGTACAACTGCTTATGGAATGGGCCAAATACTTTTTGAGCACAGTAAGCTTCCAAGGATCCAGATTCTAGTGTTTCCTCTAATTTCTTTGAACGCTCAATCAAATTTGGAAGAGTCACAAGTTGTGAAACAGACACCACGCTGGTCACCGTCGGTGGCTGTCCTGGCTGTACTGGAGCCGTCTTTGTGTTACTGAAGGAAATTAGCTTTCCACCAAACTAAGAGACAATGAAGGTATATCTATAAGGTTGTGCTCAACAAGTGATAGGACATTGAAAGGGTACAACATTAAGACGTACAGCAAACGAAGCACCACAAGGTCTTTTCATCCATTTGGGAGCATCTCGCAACTGAAGGTGAGCTGGTTGCTGGGAATGCAGTGGAGTTTGTAGAGTCATATCCATTCCAGGAAAACTATCTAGTAAATCAATACAAAGAAACACATTCTAGCTTTCTTAAACTGCTTTGTGGTTATCACAACATCAAGTTCACTAATATAAAATTTGCAATTATTACATTACCTGCTAGTTTAGAAGATGTAACAGGATGTTGGGCACCCCCTAAATTTACAGATTTATTTTAATTAAGTAATTTATCTTCCTTAATTTTGGTAATAAAATATCAACTAACCTGATAGGCCGAATATACTAACTCGTCCATCGTAGCTGGATGAAGCTATCACTATTGGATTCTTTGGACAGAAGCTTACATCAAAACTGTATTGGGAAGACGTTGGAATATCGCACACCATTTCATAACCCTGCACAACACATTAAGCTTTAATATAACGCTTGGTAATTTCTTTCTCTTTAATTACCGGGTGTGGAAAGTTCGGGTTCCAACACAATATTCGTGCTTCTTTCCCACATGTCAGAAGCAAATCAGGATCTTGGGAGCACCTAAGGACAAACATTAAATATATTTTGTATTGAATTGAATCCTATATCCTACAATATATCGGATGGTTTACCATGCCATTCCCAATATTCCTCGTTGATGGCCTTGTATCACTTTCAAAGGCGCAGTTGCATAACGAAGATCCCAGAGCTGTATCACAGGACTGTTATCATCTTCCGATGCAAGGCACATTTGCGTCGCTACAACATGTAAAAAAGTACATTAGTAATCGCAACTAACATTCCACTAACTGCAAGCAGGCTAACAAGTCTCAATAACTCAATAAAATTGATGGAGACATGGAGAGTGGAGAGTAATTAGTAAATTGCTCACCTACTTCTGGATGCCATTCCACAACTTTGTAACGAATCTAGTCAAAGAATAAATTATAGAGAACACATTTTGGTAGAATTACATACAATCTTCAATTACCCGAGAAGTTGTGTCCGACACTTTAATAACGGGTTCATTTTTCCTTAAATCCCATACAACACACCTGGTCGAAAATGTCGATGCCAAAATATGTTCGACTAAAAAATAATAGTAATTAATTAATCCATAAGCCGACAAGCATTAAACTCGATATTAAAAATACCTTGCTTGTTCCAAGCTAAATGAGACACATCATCTGCAGGTTGAACCTTCGTCCCAGGCGTCATTGGAGTTTTTGGATTTGTAAGATCCCAAATAAAAATTTCTGACTCTGAAGCCCCAGACGCAACCAAGTTTGGCTAAATCAAAAAAAGACAAGTTGAACAAACAAACAAACAGTTGGTAAGTTGTTCAATGGTTCATTGAACAACTTACCAACAAACAGCACACTTACCCGAAAAGGATTAAAATCCAACGCACGTACAGCTCCAGTATGTTTAGGCTTTGTCAAAACCAATGGTTTATCATTTTTCAACACTTTGGCCGCATCATAAACTTGCATAATTCCACCATCACATCCACCAACAATAATCCCCATTGGATGGGCTCCGTCAGACATGCCATTCGATCCCCAAATCAATTTATGAAATCTGTAAAAACAAGACATCTTTTTCAATAAACCAGTTCCAAAGTATGTAAAGCTGTGGCTGTGGCCGATGTAGAAACCTACCGGCTTTCTACTGGGAAACTAGCTTTGACAGGAAGGTCCAGACCACTTTGATTAATGTCAAATTGATACAACTCCAATGTGGCGTTTGTGCTAAATGAGCTATCAAGTTGTTGCGCAGCTGTCCCCACGGCGAGATAGACTGGATCCACTTGCACAGGGGACCATGCCACATTTGCAGTTCGATCAATTTCTTTAATCTTCATTTTAAAGGCACAACTCGTTCAATGTCTAAAATGACAAACATTTATTCAGTTTTAAATTAGACTTATATTTCTTAACAAATTAAAGACTATAATAACCAAACCCGACTTACCTGTACCACCCAACGCCCAAAGTTGATTTGGTTTCCAATTATTTTTAGGTGTAAATATGGCAGAGACCCTTATTAATAGCTCAAACCGAATCCAACCTCCTTAAATTGATGAAGCAATTAAGTTTACTTAATAAGAAACCCTATCCCTGTCATTAATTTTGGTCGTGATTGATGGATTAAAGTTGATAGGATAATTTGTCGACGTGGCTAAACTGACTGTGCTATGTTGAGTCAATGGTGACAAGAATGAAACTCAAAACAAAATTTAGTGCACTCTTTGGGCAGCGTGAGACGATGAGACATTTCATGAAATTCTTCTTCATAAAAAAGCCACATTTATTTTATTAACGGTTGTTTAACTAAACTGTTGAGCTATAAACTTTAATGGAATTGATAATGAATTTCATTAAATGAAATGTCGGAATTTTCTACTTTCATTCATGCCAGAAATTGAGCAATCTGCGCTCTTTTTCCCTTGTCCGGACTTTCGAAAAACCATTTGACACCAGGTCGAATGCCGTGGCGTTAGTTAAATCATGTTGTACACATTTTTATCATAAGCTTCAAATATGTCAAATTCAAATCTAATCCATCCAAGATCTTTATCATTCATTTCCTGTAAAATTTTGCATTTTGGAAGAATTTTCATGGCATGTTTACTTTGCATACAAGTTATCTATGTTCCTTTAGAAATGTTTTCAACCGCAAAATTCATATTCCACATTCAAACAACAAAAATAGACTGAAATCATGGACTTTTGTAAATTTTAGATTTTATTTTTTAACTATTTTTTTAAACTTTTTAATGATATTGACAAAATTCTAAATTCTTCACTAGTAATTTTGTAAACCAATGGACCAGAATATTAGTTAAGGTTGTCTTTTGGACACAAAATTCCAAATGTAGACGGGCTTAATTTCAACTTGATGTCTTATAAATAAACCAAATTCCAAATTAGATTTTATTCACACAAAATAATAAAAGCAAGACATGAGCAACAACAACAGTGTGACGATACTGACACCAAAGTCTAATAAAAAGGGGAAATCAAAGTCGAAGGTACATTCAAAACGGAAATCCAGAAAAAATTCAGGTAACTATTAAAAAGTTTTCACTTGTAACGTGACACGTGCATGATAAGACGTAATATTTATTAAGATAAGGTGTGTGTTTTTTAGAGAAACATATTGAAGAAAGAGATGATGAGGTTCCCTGGCCTCCACCGGACGATTCGACCATTGCAATTTATAATCAGTTGTTAAGTTCAAAGTTCAACTTTACTAGCCTGGATTCAGCCAACTTTTTATCTTCCAAGCGTTTGGGTAGTGACGTTGAAAATTCAAATGGAATGACGGATAAGCAATTGAACAATATTAATGGGGTTCAGAAAAATTTAGAAAAGATGTATGGAAGCAACAACGGGTTAAGCATTTTAGGACGACAACCAATCCAATCGTCTTCCAATGCACTCAATTATCCGCGTTGTTCGGCAATGCCTGTTGCTCCAATTAGTAGTGAGGACGTTTGTACTCTATTTCAAAACCCATGTCAAATTAGTTGCGGTAATAGGGGACTCCAGCTTCCGGCAATTGGAGTGTTTTGGGATATTGAAAATTGTTCGGTAATCAATTGAAATTTTTCCAAAACATTTCATCGAGTATTGATTTTGGTGTATTTTAGATTCCTAAAGGTAAATCGGCATTAGCAGCCGTGCAGCGCATTAGAGATAGATTTTTTGCTGGTCATGTTGAAGCCGAGTTTATTACGGTATGTGATATTAGAAAAGAATCTCCTGGGATAATACAGGTGAGCCAATTAAATGGGTTGTGTTTTCATAATTTCCATGCATTGCTTGTATAATTAAATAAATCTTGTCCGTTGGATTGGATTTGCAGGAGTTAAATGATGCTCAAGTTAGTGTAATTCATGTCTCGGGTAACTCTAAGAATGCAGCGGACGACAAATTGCGACAATCAATGGTATAAGTTTTCTTAACGTTACTAATTCAATAATTCTTGATGTATGCTTCATTATATTGTTTCAGCGTCGATTTGCTGATATGTATTCGGGTCATTATGCCTGTACTTCTAGTCCGTTCCCAGCTACATTGATATTGATAAGTGGGGACATAAACTTTTCATCTGACCTATCCGATCTTAGACATAGGTAAATCTTAAAGTCATAGGTTTGACTAGATGTCAAACTCATGAGACTGGAATCCGACCAATGCAAAACGTTTGTATTGAGTTGGTTTCCGAAATGAATGTTGTTTGGTGCAGGTAGTTAATCTGCATAGATATTCTGGGCTATCTTTGGGTTTGCGTATCTATCACATTCCACTCTATTCACTATTCATCTCCGCTTCTTATTTGTCCCTTTCATCTCCAGTTTAGTATCTATTAGAATTCTCATGTACTCCTGCTATTCCAGTTTCAATTAGTCAGATTTTCACCAGTAATCTCTACCGTCAACTTTGTGAAAACGACGTGAGCCATGCGTTATCTTATCTTAGTTCTGACTTTTAACTATACAAACAATAAACAAAGAATATAATTTATTGAAACACCAGGTTATAGGGTTTGGGTTTTCTTTGCAGGAAACGATTGTATGTTATTCTTCTACATAACCGACATGCACCAGAGGCTTTACTTTTGTGTGCTCATGAACAATATGACTTTCATCCATTCTTGGGAAACTTACCTTGTCGACCAATATATAGGGAGAATTTTAATCCACAGCAAGGTATGCAATCAGATCCATTCAAACGTTGGCACATCATTTCGCATTTTATTCTAATCTTGTGTGCTTATTCAGGTTCAGATGTACCTTTGAAAGGTGGCCTGCATGCAATGGACGTATTAGTTTGTGACCTTCCATATTCAAATTCCAAGACACAGGCAGCGATCAAAAATAGATTACGGAAACTCAGTGACAACTGTGGTGGTAAGGTTATCACCGTGCAGGGACAGTTTGCACTTGTTCGTTTTCCAAACAAGGAAGCTGCATTGAGGTTTGTACTTCTTATTGCTTACTGGTTTCCTTCTGAAAAATATTTTAATTAATATTTAAAGATAGGGTGAGTGAGACTGTCTGTCTGGGCATGAGTTTGGTTTAAAGTTTTATGGTTCTTTGCATTTGATTTGAAGAGTATTCTGTGTTTTTGTTATTGTTTTAGAGCAACAAAGCGTATGAACGGGGAGGACGTACTAGGCTCTAAAATTCGTGTGATTTACTCTTCTCAAATGGAATTCCGGAGCACTGAGCCTGGATTATCTGAAAATTCGACAACCCCACAGAATACCAGGACACGTGAACTTTCAGTGGGTCCGACCTCGAAACAAGGAGAAAATCAAGTGTCGGCTTGGAAGCCAACGTGGAAGAATCGGGGCGACAATTTTATTTCACCCCCTTCAAGATTAATTACTACTCGAAGTTGTGCAACGCCTGTACAATCACCGCAGCAGATGCCACCTCATCCAATATCATTTCATCTTTCTACCATCAATACAGTTTCAACATCTCCACCAGAGACTAACGAAGGTTCTCCCAACAAACAATCCACGGTAATAAATAAAAAGAACGCTTTAAGGTAAACTGTTTTCTACAATGCTGATGAACTATGGTAGAAAAATGCGAAAATTGTGCCTATTCATTCTTCCACTCCGTTGAATAATACTGCGCATCCCCATCCTCCAACTCAAGTGAGTACTACAGAGCCTTCTGCTTCCATGGCCGTACAGTTCATCAAGGAATTTACATTTGTACAATTTAAATGTTATGTGTTAGGCCAACAAATCAGAGGTAACATCCAACTTGGAATCCAGTGATGACAACATGAGACTTCTGAGCCAGGAAAACAATGGTTTGGCGACAGTGGTTCCTAGACTTTTCTCAGCTCCATTTTCTCCTTTGGATTCCTCATCGAATTCCAACATTCCATCGAATTTGAATGGATTGACAAACGTGCAGGGTACGTTTAGCATCAAATTCTTTGATCTGTGTAATGACTTCTTGTGGAATTGGGAACGTTTGATCAGTTATGAACTGAATGTTGCAGCATCAACTTCTATTTTATTGGGAACTCCAAACCCATCATTTCAATTGGGAAATTCCCCTTCCAGCACCATGCGAGGGAAGCCACTAGATCCAGGTAATTAATAATTTTAACGAATGTAAAAATAGAAACGGACAAACTTCGTTACATAAAGCATATTGCTTTAGATCAATTTGACCTGCATGTCACAAATATCGACCCAAATTTGGGGGACTGGAAAATCATCCGTCATACTTTAATGACTGCATTTGCCGAACACGTGAATGTAAAGGGAGTTTGGGTCTACATCAGTCAGGATAATGCTGTCAGTGCTGTTATACGTACCAGTAATAAGGAGGAAGGTCATTACGCTGTGGCTCAGTTGCACAGGAAAAAGTTTGGATCAAAGAGAATTTTCATCTCATTTGATCAAGGTAAGGTTATAGAATTAATAAGTAAAAAACAATTGAAAATATGTTCTTGACCTGTTCACTATTTAGGAGGAAGCGTGGACTCAGAAGCATTGAAGAAGGAAGTTGCGTCCCTTCTACAAGATGTTCCTGGATCATCTCTTCCACTCTTCAAGTTCAGGGAAATGTTTGAAAAACGATACCGACGCTCTGTGTCTTCATCTGATTTGTATCGCTTGAGAGGTGTTGTAGCAATATCGGACAATTGTCCTAGCACTGGTGGGTACAATCTTGGAAGGACTATTTCTCTCTCAAATGATTGGAAAGCCAAGGTATGCGACATTGAAATTATGCTAGGAGCAATTTTTTGCCTTAATGAATTTGTTGATTCACACAGGACAAAAATGTTTCGTTGTATTGCTTAATGCATCCCCCAAAAAAAGTCAGCAGTAAGTCTCGAACTGGTTGGGCTGAGAAGGAAGCGGAAGTTCTGCTACCAAACGTGATGATTGATCTGAAGCAGTTGTCAACATGTGTCAATTCTTTATTGACTTCTCATCAAGGAACACTGCCTCTGATCAGGTACTACATTTGCTTTATGTGTATGTATACAATGAGAGCAGTCCATTAAGAGTATTTGTTTTATATCATTTCAGCTTTTTGGACTGCTATGAAGCGGAATTTGAAAAGATTGAAATTGTGGAAACTGGATCCGGGGTGCCGTTAGAACACCTCCTGGCTTGCATCCGAGGTGTTGAGATAACCTTTGCAGACAATGGAATGAAAAGCATACAGTTTATTGACAAAACTCAGGTGGACACTGGTAAGTAGTGGCTATCAAAATACATTTGGCTTTGTCAACCCTGCCATGTACTATAACTCTAACTGTTATTTTCAAAACATTGTTTTGTACATTATCAAACAGCAATTCTTACGCAACCACTGGCTACTCAACTTGCTCAATTTGGAAGAGAAATGGTGGATTTATTGAAGATATTTCCAAGATGTTCTCTAGCATTCTCCAAGCTCATTCCGGCCTACCATCATCACTTTGGGAGACAATGCCGCGTGGCAGATTATGGACATTTTAATCTACAGTCCCTTTTGCAAACGATTCCGCATGTCATTCAAATTATGGGAGCAGCTCAAAACCGCATTCTGACTCTATCTCATAAGGCCCAGGTACGGTGTAAAATTTTCTAACTGGTCATAAATAGTCATACTGAACCTTCCTATCATGCTTTCTAGATGAAGCGGTTTGCAACAGATTTGCTCCGCGTGCTCAAGGCCCATGGCGGTGTCAAGAAACAAATCAGAGTCAGCGAATTTTCGAATGCATTTATCCAAGTATTTCCAAATCGTCAATTTTTACCAGAAGATTATGGACTGTGTTATTTCTCTGATCTCATTACCGAGTTGGTGGATAATTCCACATTGGTAGCACTGTTGAAGGATGAGGAAGGAAACGAAATGCTGGCTGTCCCAAAAAGGGAACAAACCGCACAGGAAATGCACCGTACCAGAATTTTTGCTTCAGAGGTAAATATTTTAGTTCACAAACTTTTCTCTGAAGACTCTCTTTGTAGTGGAATGTAATGTCCTTTTTGAAATATGATCTATCTATAATTTAATACTAACAATTCACAATCTGAAATAAACTAAAACTCTCGTCCAATAGCAGTAACTGTGCTTTTCGTGTATGTTTGTTGTTATTCCTAAATCGCATGATGATCCTGATCCTGATTCCAACCTTGAGAATTCTTTCCAACTTATATTTAATTATCAAATTACGTTACATTAAATTCTTCAAAGGTGGTACAACTGTTCCGGCATTCCATTCGGTATGAGATGCCATTTTCTAAGTTCATCCCAGCTTATCACCACCACTTTGGAAAACAATGTCGCGTTTCGGATTACGGATTTACCAAACTTGCTGAACTTTTTGAGGCAATTGGGGATACCGTGATATGCGTCCCTCCAGCAGGTCCTTTATCGGATTATGCCACAGATGATAAGATGATTCGCCTGCTTCCTCAGGAACAAGTTAAGGTAAGCCATCATTCAGATGTACATGAAATTGTGATGTGACCATTCACAAGTTATTACAATGCATGACTTTGACCGGAAGGTTGTGGGGGAGCAACTACGAAAATTGATTCAAACTCACACGGATTCTGGCAAGCGAGTTAAACTGTCCGAATTGGACGAGTTATTCATTGATGAGCATGGATTTCAACTACGTCCGGAAATGTGTGGCGCAGGTGAGTTGACTATTTTATTAAAATATACCAAATGACTTTCAGTGAGTTGTCGAAACCCACAAAATTTTAAATTTCAACTAATCATTTTACTCTTATTTGTTTTATTCCAGAAGACATTGATGATCTGATGTGTAACAAACTGTCCTCTTTTCTAAAGGTTTGTTTTTGTTGTTTTCAAATAATAAAATTATTTTCAATTGTCATTGTTTACACTCTAGGTGGAGAATGGATTTGTGACATCCGTGGGTCAGAATGAAATTCGGTGTTTTGTGCAACACAAGGATACTAGGAACAATAGCCCCCGATGCCATTCAGCTGATAAATACAGGCCTTACAATCATCATTTGAAAATGGATTCTGGTCGTTGGTCAGAGTCTCCAAAGCGAAATCGTGCCAAACCTCCGTCTCCGTTGTATCTTCCATCTCCTGGATTTACCCCACGTGGAGGACCTGATATAGTCACGTTTGACCGTTCAGATGTAGTCACGTTTGACCGTCAACTAAGTCCTCCAGTGAGCATTTATTTACTGTTGTAATGTATTGAAGATCAATATCTGATCAAGTAATTTTTCCCAGGTTTATGATATGTGGATGCGTGAGCCTTTGAGCCCAGGGTCACCACCGGTGTCTCCACCCGTGGTTTGGACTTATCATCCAATTGTATATCCCCCAAATACTCCTCCAGCTAATACTGCAAATATTATGGTAAGATGTTTATCAGCATATTCCGTGATTCAAATAACGTTCACCAACTTCACCGGTTGTCTTTTATCTTACTCTAGCTGCCCGCGTTCTCTTTTAACGGTGCATGGAGCCCAGCTATGGCTCCGACATGTTTTGAACGGATGCCTTCGCACGGCAATGGTGCTGCTATTGGGAGTGACTACACTTTTTGTAAGTATTCTTCATGTAACAGTATTCGTGTGTTGAAATAGTGTTGAAACACCATTTTTGTACTTGATTAGCTGACCACCAGCAGCAAACACGTCTCATTCATGGAATGGAACGTCTTGGGATGGAAGGAAGAAATGACGCTTAAATTACATTAAATATTGATACATGATTAACGATCATGTATGATAAAGTTAGAATAGAATAGCGTACTACTGAAAAATAGTATGATTAGTATGGTTAGTAGTTCAGGTAGAAGTCAGTAGTAAGCTCAGTAGTATTTTGATTTCATGTATTTTTTGATGGTTTCATAATTTTGGTGGTGTGTGGAATTAAGCTTTATAATATAACGTTATGTGCCCAATAAATATAGTTGCAACTGGTTATCAAGTTCCGTTCTATAGTTCTATGCAATTCCTTCATCCAATTTCATCGATCCATTTTCATTTTCGTATATTTTTTATTATTTTACACACTACTCAACAAAAGAAACAATATAAATTGCATACAATAAATAATCCATATATTCCACAATAAAAATACCATGCAAAACAATTAGCATAATTAACTCCTTTCTCCCTTCTCTTAAATGTTTGTACAATCTGTCCAAAGTAAAATTAAAATAGTTTGTCTAATGTCTGTAGTCGTGATATGGTGTGATTATGTACTTCTATCCAGTTGGTTATTTTATGTACAGATAGTTGGCACGTCCAATTCAAATGTCATTTAAATATGTTTTCGTGATTAGTTTACTAAACCCCATTTGATCCCAAAAAGTCGTTAAAATGAGCTATGATTAATTATTGTCAATCATGAAACTGGTTGGCGTGCGTCTTATGATAAAACTGACCCTATTTGTGCAATGTTCTGGTCATTAGGTCAGGTCTCATGCATACATTCAGCGGCATTATTATCCCAAACCACATTATGACCACAATTTATTGGTACTTGATCCCTTCATGCAAAATAATCCTGACTAGAATAATGTACAGTTCAAACAAATGCGTTACTCTGTTACAAGTTGTCATATGCAATCCTAATCTGGTTTGGTGGTAATTTGTTTTGTCTGCTATTGTTACATATTTGTGACCTTATCTTCTACTCTTATGTAGCCCTGCCTGCACTTGATTAAATGTCAGTCACCGTCATTTTCCTTATCACAAGAACGCAGTTAGATAAATAGAACATAAAACAACTAAACTAACATTGTATTGTACGAATTCAGTCAAAATGTCATCCGAAAGTCGCTAATTATTTCTTAAATACTGCTTTAACCCCCACCCTGAAGTAATCCCATAGTTTATTGACGGAATATTGTTTGAAACAATAAAGTCCATGTTGTGCATCGTTTGCAGAGTGGAACGCATAAACGACCTGCAAATAATCAAATCAAATAAATACAATTTCATAGATGCAACATGATAATCCCTTTCTGACGAAATTAAGTAACATCAATACACGGTGGATTATCATATTGTAGTTTATAGATGTAAGAAACTGACCCTATTTCCAAAGTCGATTATGCCATTTCCCGTTTCTGGAATGTTTGCAGTGCCAAAGAGCACATCACTAATTCCAGTACCTGCATGTGAAAACGAAATGAGGTTGAAATTGATTAACTAATTAACGAATTGAACCCGTAAATTAGAACTTACCAGGGTCGGGATCATTGGTCAAAATATCGTTTGGTGAAAAAGTTTGACCATCTTTATCTGACCGATGTCTATGTCCACTGAAAAGTATAAGGAAATGCATGCGTCAGATTTCTTCATGCATAAGCTTTGCAGAACTTTGTTGAAACTCACTTTCTATTAATTCTCAATTTTCCAAACCCTGGATCGTCAGGCACTACTCCAAAGTATGACATAAAAAATGGTTTCGCGACATTACAAATCATTTCAACGATATCCTTTGGTTCTGATGTTGCAGGTTTATTGGTGCCAGGGAGTGGTTGCCTGTTATTGATTCCAGATGGTTTCGAGG
>JAQIWQ010000569.1:0-15437 GCA_034695825.1 Folsomia inoculata
AGTTCTTGAATGAGATTTCAGTAACTCATCAACGTTCATACTATTGGTAATTTCATTCGCCTCTAGTCGTGCTGTATTCATGCTGTCAATGATAAATCTACGCTGTTCAATAAGCTGTTCTCTCCAAAGGTTCCTGATTGGGATAAATAAAATTTAATTAAATAATATTAAATAATTTCAATTCTGTCCACCATCCCCTACAAACAACAGTTGTATTTCTCATTGGTGATAAGGAAATCAGTGTAGACTTCTCTACATATATCAAGGAAAACTTACCACTGATCCATGTATTTGTTATACGCACCCTGATCTGGATGATTTTGGTTCGAAATTTTCCAATTTTCGAATTGTTTCTCCCAATCTCGAAATTTTTTATCAAACGCTCTCAAAGTTCTGCGATCATACTCTACAGGTCCATCTTTTGGACCCAGAGGGATTGTAGCCGAGAAGGATTCAGATGTAACCGGGTCTGATTTTGCAACGCTTGCGTTGGGTTTTGGTAAGACAGAATCACTTCCAATCTGAAAGCTATCCCTGGTACTTTTGAAAGTATTTTCTTCTAGTTTCTTTACTGCTAGAGCTGGATCAGTGGAATTTATTTTGGTAACAGTCTCGCTTGTCGATGAATTAGTCGTCTGTTCTTTGATTTCGTCTCGGAGTTCCCATTTAATGCCACCATCATTTTTGTTCTCGTCGGCTTTCTTTTCCGCGTCAAATTCTGGATCATGATTCCAATCGGACGATTTCTTGGTGGCATTCTCATTCGGAGGACCGTCAAGTGTAACTGTTTCAAGTTGCAATTTTTTCCCTTTGTCATCATCTGTACAATCTAGGCCAGGGATTCCCTTTCCCTTGTTACTGGCGCTACCAAATAGCTCCTGTGATACATTTAACGACATTAATGGGTTGACCATTGACAATGTCTCAGCAGCCTGTTGTAATTGGCGAGCTGTTTCGGCATTTTGAAGTAATCTAAGCACTGCCTCAGGAATCTGGGGAATTGAATTATGTTGTTGGCTAGTTGAATCCGTACTCTGAGTTTTAGCTGCTTGGTATGGTTCGTAAGGTTTCGACTTGGAGCTGCTATCTGAATCTGAAGGAGGTGGTGGAGGGGGTGCTGGAGAACTGGAAACACTTGGCAATGAAGGTAGAGGTGGTTGTGCTGGAACAGCTCCGCCAAAAAATCCAGCCGAGTTATTGAACAAAGGTTGGGTCGAATCTCTTGGTTTCAAGTATTTTGGTGGAGGTCCAGGTGGCAAAGGTGGCTGAGTGGGTGAAGGTCTAGGGTATCCAACATTGGTTTGAAACAAAGCTTGATTCGGATTCTGTTGCTGTTGTTGTACTTGCTGCTGCTGCAAGTAAGCATTTTGCTGTTGTGCAAATGCATTGTTCATGTACGGATTCATATTCATAAGATTGGAATTTGCGTTAGCCCATGCATTATTTCCAGCCATGGCCATCATTGTAGCTTGAGCTTGATTCATATTGGGATTATTTGCACTCTCCATAACCGCCCCAGAATAACCTCCTCCCATTGTCGTAGCGCTTTGACCTTGACCCCCATAACCTGCATATCCCATCATGTTTGCAGCCAACTGCTGTTGTTGACTTTGTTGAAACTGATTACCCTGATTTTGGGGAACCACTCCAGGTCGGAGTTGTTGATTCAATCCGACCTGCTGTTGTTGTTGCTGGCCTCCCTAAATAAAATCAAACATAAGTTACACTGACCACACTTCTTCCAGTCAACAAGAGTTCCCAAAATAAACTTTTCATGAATAATTGCACAATAGCAGTATTTTTTTATAAGTATACCTGCACATTAGCATTCATCCCTCCTCCAACCCCAGGGCCAGCACTACCGCCACCCCAATGGCTCCATGCGTTGTTGAAGCCGCCACCTCCATACATGGCTTTTGTTGTTTGAACCAATTAACCCTCAACCAACTACATAAAAAATACAATCAAAGAATCAAAAATATTAAACATTATGAATGACAAACCAGATTGACATTTGACCTCACCTCGATCTCGACTAGATGGTGGCCGAAGGATAAAATGATTACGTAAACAAAAAACCCCCCTCACCGGGCAATCCACACCAATACAGCAATTTATTGTTTTCTACTTATCTCTTTCAACTTGAAAGTTTCAAGTCAGATCATGTATGTACTTGAGTCTCCAAAAATGGTTACTTTATTCTCATAAATGTCTCTAATTGTTTATTGCTGTTAATACTTGCTTTCATGCTACTACATAATAAATTAAATACAAAAGAAACTACAAAACCCGAAAATACATTTTTCCAGGTTTTTGTTGCTTTTCTTTGAAAGTACACTCGAATCGAACCCGAAAATTAACAATATCGAGATATCGAGAAGAGTTTTTGTCTAATCCGCTACTCTACTACATTTTTGGTGCAGGCAGAATGAGATCAAAGCTCCAACTGACTGACACTGACACCAGCAGTGACACCGTCCTATTAGCTGCATTGGTTAACAAAGGTTTCATGAAAATTAAATGCTTTACTTTTCTATTCATTTCAAATTGAAGAGAATCAACTTTGATTCAAACCCTAAGTTTTAAATAAAACGCTGTAATGTTATATAAGCTTTAAAATTTGCTTTATTACCAGTTCAATTATTCCTTCAAAAAAGAAGGAGTAATTTACATTTTAAAGTACTAAAACCTTCATCATTCATTATTATCAAGCAATGCCTATTATACCTACTACACTACACTAAAAATCAATTCATAATGTTACATGTGTCAAAGATGTAATGAAAATCTTACAAACTGCACACTGTTAGTTTCTTAGTTTTTATAATTTTAGTCTGGACCATAGTCTAATTCATAGTTTCTTATACATTCATCCAGGCACTTGACGGTGCAACATTCCCTTCATTTCAAATGCATTAACAATTAATTAACCCAGACAGATAAACTATAGCTTATACGTAGGATTATCATTATCATCTACCAGTGGTAAAGTTGATTACTTACGTCAAAATAATATCACACTACATCTGAAGCACTCTATATAGAATTAGATATATCATACCATACCACTACCAAGTAATTAATACAAACTAACTACCGTGTAAAGTAAACTGCATACTACATATACATTGCATTGAACTTAAATACTTTTGCTTTGGTTTACAATACTAAAATAATTTGTTTAAAAAAACCTTCACCTTTCAAAATACGGCTTCATATCAGTCAATTTCAGGTATTACAATGTATCTGCTATACCCAACAGTCACACGTCATCCTTATTGTGCATGAATTTCTAAATTGAAATAGTTTATCAACTTAAATCATATAGCTTTTTTGGGCATAAAGAACGTATTTTTTAAAACAGATACCCCATAAATAACATATATAAAACGAGGTGTGCACCGTGAATAATTAATCGGTGTGAAGACTAGTTAAAAAATGATCGGAATGTATAAAAGAGTTTAAGAACATTGGTAACGAACTGAATACTTTTAGTCACAATACTATAAATAAAATACCGCCTGCCTGAATCATTAAAAGTGTCCACTTATATTGTCTATTTGCTGAAATTGTCTGATTATTTCTTATCTTTTGCAGTTTTTTGTGAATTACATGGTGAAGATCAGATCACTAAACAAACAAAAGTGGTGACATTACAATACAACAAGCTCCGGTTACTGAGGTCTCTGCTGGCGTGGGCGTGGCCATTCTGAACTTATTGTGTGTAGATATTTTGCAGTTTGAGGTGAAATCTGTGAGGTGAACAAAACGAATTTAGAGCAAGCCCAATCATTAAATTATTATAGTTTCTTTACCTGTTGTCCCGGATTAAGGATTGACATTGAGCTTGACCTTTTCATGCTGAAAAAATTGTAATAAAATCATACATTTAGATAGATTGCATCATTACCATTGGAAATAGGCCTGATGTTCAGCTTGCAGTTGTAAACGGCATTTTAGCTTTGTGATTAATTTTGGTAATCACTCTATTTATTTTACAAGGAAATATCTATACCAAACCGAAAATTATTTCAATCCATAACCCAATCAAATGAGAGCAGAACAAAATATAGTACGTGCTCAATCAAAGCTATAGTACAAGGAAGTCTTCCTATTTACGGTACGGAGCATTGCGTCATGTGAAATTCATACGTTTGCATTTTAGCGAATAGCATTTAAAAGTTTTCTATAAAATCAGCGAATATAGCATGAAAAGTGAGAGGCAATAATAATACAAGAAGAAGAAATAAATAGGTGAATATAATCACACTACAAAATACTTTATGCCTACAATGATAAAATTTTAAAATTCCAAATACATACTCTAAAAATATCCAAGAATTGAATGAAACTGATTAATATTGTTCCTGCTCTCATTCGGTCGGTGATATAGTCCTCAGTCATCCCCAAAACTGCATTCGTGTCACCATTAAATGAACAACCTCTCACCTTGAAGTATATTCCGGCTCACGTCTTGTTAACATTTCCATCACTTTTGGTATTGAATTTCTTATTGATGCTCTCAATTTGGAGAAGGAACCTGACCGTCTTAATTTCCCATACTGCTAACCAGTAATCATCAAGAAATTGAAATACTTTTATCTACTAAAATACTACGTTCCTCTAATCTACTACATGTAAAGGATTTCACTAAAATTTTACTATAGTAGTTTCCCATTTCTTTAACGGTACGGAACACGCCAACGAGAACAACGAAACCGGCTCAACTCAGAAAAATGCATGTCAACGATGGATTGAGGAATGAAAACAATTGAAATTGCAAGCAAGAGGAAGGAAAGATGTCAGAATTGAAGAAATTACATTAAAAGTAACAAAATAAGAACAATCAATAATTTTTTAAAGCGCAATCAATGCCATGCCATTCGGGAGCATTAAATACGAAGCGCAATATAGACAATCTCCTAGAACAAGCAAGTTTCATTGATGCGGATGGATTGGAAGGCATACACACGTTTGATTTCGGATTCGGATAGCTCACATATGTAATTACTAATATTTGTATTCCGTGGTCATGCACAGAAATATGATTGACCTGTTATTGTTGACTTCTAAATCACTAAATGCTGAGGCAAATATGATCCAGAGAGAGATGATCGAGATGGTATAAAATATAACTCTTTGCATGATACGTATTCAAAAGCACCAATACGCCTAGTGAAATGAAAGAAAAAATGGAATCAAATCTGCGAAACATTAAAAACAGGGTTATATTTTAAAATCATACTGAAAGTTATTAGTCCTTTTTCTAAAATAAAATACGTAGCATTAATTGGACATAATATCACTTCACTTTAAAAAACATTGCATACCTGACTCTGACTCATTCAATTTTTAACCCAACAAAACCTCGTATGAAGTAGTTGGGATAAGGGTTAAGTAGAAGGCACACTAATTGAGATTCTTGTATTAATATTGACAGTTACTATTAATTAATAAATATTGTACGCAGTTTGTTATGCTTTGATTCTGTATCATGGTTTGATGCGGCACATTTTTGATATTCCACAATTGGTTCGTTCAGTCTATTACTATTAAATTCAAACAGTATATAATTAATTTTAAAATTTTGAATACAATACTTAAGCTGAATCAGTCTTTCACTAGGCATAAGGCAGCAAATTTTATAAGTCAAAGTCAGAATGGCCTATGCACTCATTCACTCATCTCAGCCAGCTTTCCTATAAAATGAATTGTATTAAGTTGATTGGATATTTTCTAAATTGAATACGACTATCACGATTGAGATTGAAATCCCAGGGCATTTAAAAGTTTGGTTTTCAAACCCGTCGTTGATCGCTGTAACTCTCCTGTGTCTCCTGATGTGACAATGGTTTTCTGTACATTGACATTGGGATCTCCTGACACCTTTGCTTGCCCTATCGACGGCTGTAATCAATTGAAATCCATTTAATAAAACTCACTATCAATCATGCAGTTTATCTAACAGTATTTTTTAACGGAGGTCAAGATGGTTTAGTTCAGTTAGTATTTTACGACTTTCAAATTTAGAAATTCAGTCTAAACGTTATGAAATTTTGCTAACCCTGATTCTCAATGTTTGTCAGACAGGTGTATTCAAAGACACTGTTGGGACACAACGTCAATTACAACGTAAAGAGTACCAATTATTTCAATAATAACATGTAGTTATCAGTGATAGAAAAGCAAAAACGACATCTACTAGCTCAACCGACAGATATTTGCATACCAACGTGTAATGTATTTACAAGCAACAGTTAGAACGTGTTGTTCACCACTATTATAATAATAATTTATTTGTTGAACGGTGTTTGAAAGCAACTACGAAAATAAAAAAAAGTGTAATGAAGGTAAGGTGAATTAACAAACGATTACAAGATTACGATCTAAACTAATCTGACCCAAAACGAATTAAAGCCAACAAGCAAGATATTAGATAAATGCATGTTTTTCGCTGACCTCATCTCCTGCGTCGTATTGACATGAATCCAGCGATTCTCTTGATCCTCGTCGACTACGGTCACGAGAGGAAGTTTGAGCCTGCAAACTTCTTCTCTTTTCCTGAGGAGTTAGTACACCACCGCCTTCGGGTCCAAGGATTTGTGCCATTTTCGCCTGCTTGATGACATCCAGTGCCTTACAGAATAGAGTAGATGTCAGAACTTGAAATTGACAATACAATAACAATTAGACATTTATCTGGGAATTATACCTCTTTTCTAGAACGCATCGCGCACTCTTCAACAGTTTCAGCGGCTTCATATTTGCCTTGGCGGCGGTATAAAAACCCCAAGTTTTTTAGGGTGGTGGTAACAGTTGGAGAATCGACTTTGGCCGTTTTGTGCCACACCCCGTAATCAGCAGAACCTTCTTTATTCTTTAATTTGTTCTCTTCTCTCTCTTCAGCAACTTGCCAAATGGGTTTGTTATCATCTGAAACACACAAGTGATAAAAGGTTATACTTTAGAAATACGAAAACTACACAGAGTACGTACTGTCAATTGCTCCGTATTCTTTTTCATGTGCCCTGGTTAACACTTGTTTGTACAGAATTTCTGCTTCCTTGTATTTTCCTTGTTTTAGATAACAGGAGGCTAAATTGTTTTTTGTTTTGGCGACATTTGGGTCGTCTGGGCCCAGTTTTGATTCGTAGATTTCTAATGTTATAAAAATCAGATATGATTGCAAGATCTGAGATCTATCAATTCCCACTTACCTAATGCACGTCTGTAGTACCTTTCCACTGAAAAACAAAAACAGTTACGTTTAATAAGTTTACGCATACGTGATTACGTATGTAGACTTCCTTACCTTCCTCATATTTACCCTAGAAGATAAAATTGTGTATCATTAAATATCAGTGACACAAAGGATGACATACGGCATGAAAACACAATATTCCACTCTCCTACCTGATTTTGACACAATAAAGCCAGATTGTTCAATTGTTTGGCAACATCTGGGTGGTCTTTCCCGAGCACTTTCTCCCGAATTTCAAGAGCTCGCTTGCATAAAGGTTCTGCATCTTTATACTTTCCCCGTTTGCCATACAAGACGGCTAAATTATTTTAGAATTGTAGATTTATCTCTGAATTATCTCGCATGAAGTGCTGATATTAGTTATTAGCATTAGTCTCATTTGTTAAATAAATAACTCACCCAAATTGTTTAAAGTTGCAGCAACCTGAAAATTTACATTACTGTATTGATTAATAAAGTCGTTATTACTGTCATATCCTAGAGAATGGAAATACATTGTGGCAACTTACTGCAGGATGGTTTTCGCCAAGAGTCTTTTCTCGGATAGCCAATGCATCATTTAGAAGCTTAGCAGCTTCTTTGTATTTATTCTGATCCCTTAAATCAACATTCAACGCAAACAAACTTAGAACAATGTCTTTCCATCAATTAATTCTGCACGTCATCCTACCTATACACTAAAGCAAGAATATTGAGCATCGTAGCCACGTCTGGATGATCTACAAGATATTTACATTTAGCCAAAGAAATCATCATGACAAATCGTCATCATTTTAGCTTACCTCTACCCGAAGTTCTGTAAAATTTGTAATAAATCATTTAACATTAATACGATATAATCAAAATGAAATAGTTGTAAAATGTTGTGGGTTTGAAGATGGTTAAGTTCAATATTTTGCACGGGAGGGTTCTACTCTTCTAAAGATGTGTGCTCTGTGGCAAAGGGAAATTCTATTTCACCTCTGTACTTTTCGCTGAAGTACATTTCAAGTATGTCCTTATATGTACAAGCAAAGGACTAGACTAATACTTTTGTCAAAAATATAAAACTAAAGACTAGAGTAGAGAACAAGACTATTTGTTTATCCACCGGTTTCTACACCAAACCTAACTTTCTCTGTTTTGTCCTTCCTCGTGAAAATACGGCTAAACCTTAAACACTTTCAAACCATCAACCATGTCATATTTCTGGTCTGTCTACCTTTCCAAATCCTCCAAAGCTTGTTTACAAAGTGGGACCGCAACTTCATACCGTCCCTGCGACGCCTGATGAAAATAAAAGGTGTAAGATTATAATCCGGTGGTGGGTTTTCGTGCTCGCAATTTAGAGTGATTAAGTTGTTATAAATGATGAAGTACACCACGTTTAGGAAAAATTCAGCGACGACTGGAAAAACTCACGTATTGAATAACCAAATTATGGAGTGTTCTTAGCCGAGCCGGAATTTCATAGCCCGCACTCGCCTGTTGTACAAACTGGCTAGGAGGCGTAGGCGACATCGCTGCAGATTAAGTTCGACAATATCAGCAAATACAAGCATATTATTCCAATCATGAAATACACCATGGCATACCATTACTTCTATCGTCGTTATCATCATCTGGAAACAAATCCATGACAGGATCCGACTCAGATTTATTTTCTGAGCGTGCAGAAGATTCCATCGTGTTTTCCTCATTCTACAGCAACAATCCGTCCATCCATAAGTACATAAACCCAACTTCAAACAAAACAAATCGAAATTCAACTCACATCTTGGTCATATTTTTTTATTGAATTAAAAAACTCCAGTGCTTTCTTTTCTTCTTCCAGTGTTGCGACAGATTGTTCACTTGCTTGCAATCTCTGTTGAGTTGTGGCTATAAAAACAGACATTATGTCGGCAGGAGATCACTCATTCGCATATACTTATCTTAAATGCATACCTAATTCATCCCTCAACCAAGCGTTTTCTTGGCATAACCGTTTCACTTGTGTTCTAAGTTTTTGTTTTTCTGCCTCTGTTATTTGCATGTGTGTTGCAAGCGCAACCATAACCTGGAAGAAAGAAGTTTAATCAAGGAACAACGATACATTGATGCAGCCATTTCGGGCAATGAACAATTTATGATTAACTGCACGGCACCTTGGCTTCCTCAATCCCAATATCAATCATCTCCAACGATTTGTGAAGAATGTCTGGTGTACAAAATTAAAGAATGAGAGAAGTTAAAATCATACAACAAATGCACAATTATTGTAATTTTATTGTATGATACCAGATTTCTCAAACGCGAGGATAGTATCACTGTTACTGGAATCTTGAATCTTAAGATTTGTGGAATCCAATGCCTGAAGATCTGCATGATGTTCGATTTTTAGGGACTCCAAACCTGAGATAGAAAAATATGACTGTAATAACAGTAAAACTGTAGCATTAGCATTATCACCCATGGTATGAGAGTGAAGAAAACGAAGCCAGTAGGAATCTAGACAATTTATAATTTATTACCTGCGATAACCGTCTTGGTACTGCTCACAATTTCATCTTGAGTTAGTTGGGTCATTTTGTCCACCAACTGTTTCCTGTTTAAACAAGGACAAAAAATTACTCTCTTTCTACAGCGAAATAATACTTTTGCACACTCACTTTCGACCAATTTTAAAATACAACCTCATTATGGTTGGATACAATTTATTCTATTTACGCAAAATATGTACTTCAAGTCAAAATTTAGATTCCGACCAATACAAGAATAATTTCTTGTTGAATAGTTCGTGACTGCATCATTCAACTGCAATAACTCAACAACTAATGAATACATGCTAGGTTTAAAGAAACGACCGACACTATATAAATTCGTTATTATCATAAGCTAGAGCAGAAGCCCAATTCCAATCCTGTTATCTTTTTCTTACTAATATGTAGTACTCGCGTTCTATATGTGAATTTCAAACTTGTTTTTTAAAGAATCAAATCAGCCTAAACTACGCAAAACAAGGTCTTCCCCGATCCTGCCTAGACTGACTGCATAATAAAAACATAAAACCATGCTGGCTTGTATGCACACAAACATATCCTTCATGAGAATGTCATAATGCAGCAAGAGCGTCGCCCAGAGATAATCCGTTGCGTATGATGAGTTTCTACTACTGTAATCCGGTTTTTAAATGGGTCGATGTTTATGTCGACAGAGCAGACTAGTCGGCATCCACCGCAAAAGTTTGTCGATCTTTCGTAATCCAAGAGCATTAAAAGTTCGCATTTATGAGCGGAAAGAATTAAAGCATAGTAGTACTTAATAATTCGAGTATGCGAAGAACCAACTGAATCATGCCTGGCGGATTAGTCTGATATAAATACATATACCAAACAGACGCCCGACTATATATAATAAATTGTCAGTCCATAACATTGACATGAACAAATAATTATGCCAGCCCATAAGTCTTGTCTGGAAGAACCAACATTGCAAATCGTATCTGAGGGTGTAGGGAGTCTTTAGATGACATCGATAATCATTGATCATTGAATTCTATAAAATCCAATGAGCCTGTTTCCCACAAACTCTCATCAAAAACACGCCAGCACTTACGGGAAGTAAACATAGAACTTACCTATCCATACAAGTGATCAAACTATCCAACTGTCCCCACAATAATAATTTTCGATTTCGATATTTTATACGTAATCGCGACTACATTAAACGAGGGCACAAAAACTCATCGTCCTTCCTTTATAACTAAGTCATAAGTGTTCCAACAATAAAAACAAGGTCTCCTTCTCGTTGTTCAAATCCCAACAATAGAACAAGAATAACAACGGGGAATACAATTCCTTGCTTCGTGTCCTGTGTTGTGTATTTTTGCTGACAACTGAATTTGCTTGTGAAGTTGTTTATATTTTGACAATTGGTAATTACAGCTGGTTGGTGGGGATAGAGAAGGAGATGGCCAATTCCAAATTCTGCACTGCGGATTACAACATTCAACATGTAAAGATTGATCAACAAAATCGTGAAAATATCTATTTCAGTTATTATATATTACCTGTGTCTGGTCTCTCACACTATTCCCTCAGTTCTAATCTTGTACCTCGTTCTTTGTAGTTCATTTTCGTACTAATTTCTTATTTTTCAACATTTACTACACTAGACAGCTATATAGCAGCTGTTGTAGATAGATAATTTAGTAGAAGAGATTTTACAAAACCCTCCTCGTCATCATCCTCATTAGTTTCCCTGCATGAGGAGTTGGGTTGAAAAATAGGCCCAGTTTTTACTTTATTCGTAGAAACGGAAGTTGAGGCAAATTTTTTGTTGCTTCCTCTGCAGCTCAAAGATGGAATCAAACCGTGAATCATGCACTCACTACTACTCATAGAAGAAGTATACGAGTCTCTAAGTTAGAGCTTCTCTGGCTTATGACTCATCTATGCTACTACTTGACTTGACTGGCAGTCAGTACTGGCTCTTGTTCATCATCTACCCGTGTCAAAATAGTAGAAGAGTTAAAATTCACACCATACACAGCAGAGCAGACCAGCTAAAACTTGCCATTGCCGCAAATTAGGCAAGTCAGTCCGACATTGATCATTTCATTGCACTCTTTTAGTGGATTGGATAATATGGGTTGGGTGTGCGTGAGTAGTAAAAATCATTAAGGATGTGCTCATGAGAAGAATACATCAACGTAATATCAAAGAAGAGGGATATCTTTGGAAGATGTGAATTGTAAAACTACGTAGGAATATTTGCGCAAAAGTCGTTATCAGTGTCAATTTCAAAAACTGACAAATTTGACTAAAAGTAGAACCTGTAATACTGCTGAGCATCCCCTTAATGGATTGGGGTATACGAAGATCATGTTGTCTATAAGGATAAACAGCGGGTTGACTTGTTTGGATTAAGAGTTTACTTTCTCCGACTTTCTCCAATGGTAAATAATATAATTACGCAATTTTTAATCAAATCTATGAAAAATTGAATTAAAGTTTGAGGTTTTGAGCTTGACGTGATACGGTAAGTACAACGAAAGGTATTCTGGGCTTGTTTTATTGAATTTCACACTTTGTACTTGTTATATTTCTTAAACCTTTGTTTTATTGTATTTTGTCGTAGTTTGGATAATAAAATTGATAATAAATCTAATGGTTCATTTGTTTTCAGTTTACGAGGTGGAATCATCTACTGTACACGGGAAAAGGTCAGTAAAATCAAAGATTGAAAGAAGGATTGGATATTTGATTAACGCAAACGAAAAATCATCCAACAGGACAACTATAGACACAACATTTGGTCATTTGGTCATTCAATTCCGTGGTCATCCGATTAGCATCACCCACAACAGTATGGTGTGTGATAAATGCCAAAAGAAGGTAAGGGAAACTGTGTTTATTTTATGCAGTATTATGTTCCATCAATATTAAACACAATGTCATTAATTTTCATTGCAGGTTGGGAAGATCATCACTCCAGACACCTGGAAAGATGGTGCAAGGAATACCACGGAAAGTGGGGGGAGAAAGGTTTGATATCACGCTGTTTTATTTGACAATTGTAGGTTAATATAATATTGGTATAATATTTCAGATAAATGAAAACAAACTCCTATCATCTAGGAAGGCTAGAGCTAATCCGTACGCCACAAAGTTTGAACAATGTAGGATATGCAAGCAAAAAGTTCATCAAGCTGGGTCACACTACTGCCAACCTTGTGCATATAGCAAAGGAATTTGTGCAATGTGTGGCAAGAAACTTTTGGATACAAAGAATTACAAACAATCTGCAACGTGAATTCAAATCTTATCCGAAAAATTTCTACTAGTTGGTGTCATTATCATTTTAATCCAACACTTGTCGATGACCCACTCACCACCCCTCACCGCTGGAATAGAATATGATACGAGTTCTTTATTTTTTTTAAATTCGTACGTTTGTTAAAATCCGTGATCATGTCCTAAAAGCATGTTCCGATTTGATACTCTTTACAAATCGTCTTCTTTTTATTATCATGTGGCAAAAATAAAGCATTCTTCACGCATTTTACAACATTCCAAAGATTTATTAGTGTAATATTTCCATTTAACTAAACATTTACCCATAATTGCTCCAATACAAATTAGTTCAAATGAGTCAAAAGTTTAAATGTCATAAATTTTGAGATAATGTTTCTGTAATATATGATTCGGGCATACTTTGTGAAATTTTGTGCATTGTTCAACACTCGCTTTTACAAATGTTGCGTATGAATAACAGATTCAAAGAAGTTTTCGATATTAATTAAGCTAAACAAGTCCTATCATACGGTTAAAACAGTGGTTAAAACAAGTAAAAATAAAATTCAAACTTATTACAACATTAATTAACTATGTACAGTTAACGAATGCAAAACTTCCCTGAAATGGTACTGTTCACATTGTTACATTTTTGATTGGCTGCAACGCATTCATGCCGGACATGTATCAACGGCATTTCTTCTAACCCTAAAATAATCATAATTACTTAAAATAATGATAATATCCTCCTTTAATAAGGTTTTCAACAAAAATAAGTAAGAAGCAAACCCAATGAATAAGATTAGGAAGTAGTATGCAAAAATTAGCAACTTTTCAAACAACTGCACTCTCCTCTAAAAAATGGCACATGTAACTCAGTACGAATTTATATGAAAATGATTCTGGTAGCAATTTCAAGGATATGAATGAATGAATGCATGCAAATAATAATTATGCTTAGTCTAAAATCTATTAAACAATTAAACTTAATGGATTATAAATGTTTTTTATACAATTTGTGAAGGAAGACTACCGATACACTCGGAACTCACGTTCGAAGGGTTAATTTGTGTTCCTTGACATGAATTATTGCATTAATGCCCAGCACGATTGAAATTAATATTAAAATACATTAATAAAGAAGGTATTTTAAATATATTATGTACATAAATGTTAAACCTGTTTTATAGATATGTACAAAAATGAAAGCTGTGATGGCATTTTACACAACAAAACTCTTTGAAACTCATCAACTTTGTAGATAAATGGGTATGAAAGAGTTTTCCCGTTCGAAACGATAGGTATATGTTAATTAGTTTACTAATAGATATATATCTTAAATTATAAGTAGGTACGTAGGTATTATTTTATTTACAAAATGGACGGATTCGAAAGGCATTCATTCAGTTACACTTTGTGAATATTTACGCAAGGTTAAAATTTCATTACATATTACAAATTTTGTCGGAGGAAAAGACTTTGAGCACTTTAGGATTATTAAATTTGAGAATTGAATGGTGATCAATTGGAGTCAAATAAATGAATAAAACGTGCAAATGTTAACAATGCACAGTCCAGGTTTGCATCTTGCATGACCATAACTGTAGACCATAACTGTAGACCCAAACCCCACGTTTTTATCAGAATTTCTGTTGCAAACGCCAAGTAATTGTCATTTTACATGCCATCCTGAAATATCATCTGATTAAAGCATCTTATCTTCAATGTAATTAATGTGCATAAGTTGTCGCAGTTGATAATTTAATTTTGAACTTTGGAATCTCAAGAATGGAAGTGGACGGAATATTATATTTTTGTATCACGTACGGCAGTAAGAAGAATGGAACAATCTAATATTAACATATTCGCCAAGAATTTCCTAATAATTTTAAAATTATTATCTTATAATAGACTAAATTTATACACCCCTCATACATAGTGCAATGAACATTGACAGCTTTCACTGGCCTTTTCTCATAATAATTTCTTCACTTCTTAAAGCTCGATGCCAAAAATTACAAATCTCAAAGTTATGTTGGTAGTACATACATATAGTATTAATTCAACAAGGCTTCTTATTTATGACTAATCATTAATTACAAAGATTATTGCTTTCATACACGACTGTGCACTTTGGCTCTGCTCTAGCTTGCTTATATGATGCCTAACAATTGATAACATGTTTCAAAACCATGCTACCATCCATTAGACATACGTATTATGTGTTAACTAGCTAACCAAAATATGTAATAACCAAAATATAATGGTTGAATGAATAGTGGTTGAATATTTACAGATCAGGTTTCGCATGAAAGTCCTGCTATTTACATGTTTTGAATGTCATTCCGCAAACTACGACTCAACCAACCAACAGAGCCAGTTTTCGGTTTTCGTATAATAAAAGCTAATTAATCTTTTAA